>PVIU01020380.1:0-34088 GCA_004026605.1 Ondatra zibethicus
CTTAATGACAGTGTCCTTTGCTTTACAGAAGCTTCTCAGTTTCAGGAGGTCCCATTTATTCATTATTGCTTTTATTGTCTGTGCCACTGGGGTTTTACATAGGAAGTGGTCTCCTGTGCCCATGTTTTGCAGGCTACTTCCCACTTTCTCTTCTATCAGGTTAAGTGTGGCCGGATTAATATTGAGGTCTTTAATCCATCTGGATTTGAGTTTTGCCATCACAAAGTCTTTTAACATTCATCAGGCCCTTTCAGGAAGGCGGGTAGCAAAGACCATTTTTTTTTATATATTTAGAGAGAGACAGAATCACGTGTAGCCCAGACTGGCTTTGAACTTGTTATGTAACCAAAGGCAACCTTGAATATCAGGTCCTTCTTCCTGTACCTCCTCAGTGCTAGGATCACAGGTTAATAAATCTCTTTAAAATAGTGTGGTCTCTGCCCAGCAAAATTCCTCAAAGACCTCGAAAGAACGGTACTCAACTTCATTTGGAGAAGCAAAAAACCCAGGATAGCCAAAACAATCCTGTGCAATAAAAGAACATCTGGAGGCATCACAATCCCTGACTTCAAACTCTACTACATAGCTACAGTACTGAAAACAGCCTGAATTAAAACAATTAATAAATGGGACCTCCTGAAACTGAAAAGCTTCTGTAAAGCAAAGGACACGGTCAACAAGACAAAACAACAGCCTACAGAAAGGGAAAAGATCTTCAATAACCCCACATCAGACAGAGGTCTGATCTCCAAAATATACATAGAACTCAAGAAATTGGACACCAAAAGATCACATAATCCAATAAAAAAAATGGAGTACAGACCTAAACAGAGAATTCTCAACAGAGGAATCTAAAATGACTGAAAGACACTTAAGGAAATGTTCAACATCCTTAGTCATCAGAGAAATGCAAATCAAAACAACTCTGAGATTCCATCTTACATCTGTAAGAATGGCCAAGGTCAAAAACACTGATGACAACTTATGCTGGAGAGGTTGTGGGGAAAAGGGAACACTTCTGCATTGCTGGTGGGAATGCAAGCTGATACAACCCCTTTGGATGTCAGTGTGGCGATTTCTCAGAAAATTAGGAAACAACCTTCCTTAAGACCCAGTAATACCACTTTTGGGTATATATCCAAAGGATGCTCAATCGTGCCACAAGGACATGTGTACAACTATGTTCATAGCAGCTTTGTTTGTCATAGCCAGAAACTGGAAACAACCTAAATGCCCCTCGATCGAAGAATGGATAAGAAAAATTGGTACATTTACACAATGGAGTACTACACAGCAGAAAAAAAAATAACGACAGCTTGAATTTTGCAGGAAAATGGATGGAGCTAGAAAACATTATTTTGAGTGAGGTAACCCAGACACAGAAAGACAATTATCACATGTACTCACTCATAGGTGGTTTTTAAACATAAAGCAAAGCAAACCAGCCTACAAACCACAATCCCAGAGAACTTAGACAACAATGTGGACACTAAGAGAGACTTACATAGATCTACTCTACATGGGAAGTAGAAAGTATAAAAAGACAAGATATCCTGAGTAAATTGGGAGCATGGGGACCTTGGAGGAGGGCTGAAGGGGGGATGGGAGAGGCAGGGAGGGGAGCAGAGAAAAATGTAAAGCTCAATAAATATCAATAAAATAAAAAAAATCAGTGAGCATAGGAGGAAAAAAAATCCAGCGAGAATTAAATTTTAAAAATTCTGGGATATAGCTCAGTGGCAGAACATTTGTCTAACATACACAAGTTCGAGTGTTCATCCTCAGTGCACCACAAAAGGGGTGCACTGAGAAATGATGGTGCTTGTCTTTAAATCCAGGACCTGGAGGCAGAGACAGGTGTATCTCTGTGAGTTCAAGGCACCTGGTCTATATAGAGAGTTCTGGGACAACTAGAGCAATTTCAAAGTTTAATACAAAAATATCTAATATTTTTAAGATTAAGAAAACAGAAGTTTGGAACTAGAAAGATGGTACAGTTGGGGTCTGGAAAGATGACTCAGGGGTTAAGAGCACTCTGGTTCAATTCCCAGCACACACATGGCAGCTCACAACTATCTGTAACTCCAGTTCTGGGGGATTTGACACCCTCAAATAAACATACACATAGGAAAAACACCAGTGAACATAAAATAAAAACAAATCAAAGCTGGGCAGTGGTGGTGCATGCCTTTAACCCCAGCACTCAGGAGGCAAAGGCAGGCAGATCTCTGTGAGTTTGAGGCCAGCCTGGTTTACAAAAGCCTGTTCCAGGACTGGCTCCAAAGCTATAGATAAACCCTGTCTTAAAAGAACAAAACAAAACAAAAAAATTAAAATAAACCAAAAAAATTTTTTTTAAAGGACTGGAGAGATGGCTCAGAGGTTAAGAGCACTGACTGCTCTTCCAGAGGTCCTGAGTTTAATTCTTAGCAACACATGGTGGCTCACAGCTATCTATCTATAACAGGATCTGATGCCCTCTTTTGGCATGGAGTATACATGCAGAACACTCCTACATAAAATATAAATAAAAAATAAATAAGAAAGAAAGGAAGGAAGGAAGAAGAAAGCTCAGTGGTTATGAGCACTTGCTGTCTGCAGAGGACCTAGGTTCAATTTCCAGCACCCACATGGGGCTCAGAACTGTTGGTGACCCCTATTCCAGAGCCCCCAATGACTTCTTCTGACCTCCGCCAGCACCAGACATGCAGGCATGGTTGCACAGACATGCCTACAGGCAGAACTCCCATACAAATAAAATTAAAAACAAATCCATCATGAAAAGTTATTATTATTTTAGTTTTAGTTTTCTCTGCCAGCTGGGTGTTGCTGGCACCATCATGGGAACCTGTGTTGGACTGTCATCCCTACATCAAATTAGTGGCTTGTAAAAGGGCATTAAATTGTCCCTTTGATGTAATAATTGCCTTTGGCTGTGGCGATCTTCTGCTGAAATTCAAAACCACTGTGAACTCCTCCAGTCTAAAAACAAGCATGGTTTCCTGGGAGCTGAGGTTAAGGAATGCTGGCCTGCTTTCTTCCTGAGGCTTCCTGACGTCTGGTTGCCTGACTCTGGCTACCTTTTTGAGTGTGTGTGGCCTATCTGACAGCAGTGAGGAGCTAACATCCTCCCATTTCCAACGTCTTTCCAGGTCCAGGAACCACTGACCACATTCAACTGCAGGCTGCCTTGACGCCGGGATTGCTCATTTTATCTTCCTTTATAATTTTATCTTTTGAAAAGATCTTAAATGAGCTGGGCAGCGGTGGTGCATGCCTTTAATCCCAGCACTCGGGAGGCAGAGGTAGGTGGATTTCTGTGGGTGGAAGCCAACCTAGTCTGTAGAGGGAGTTCCAGGTCAGCTAGGGCTGTTACACAGAGAAACCCTGGAGGTGGGGGTGGAGGGGTCCTAAGTGTGTATGTGTTTTGCCTGCACAGTGTGCATATATGTGCCTTTTGCCAAAAGAGGCCAGAAGGAGGCAGCTCCCATTGAACTGGAGTTAAGGACCATAGCTGAGCTATCATGTGGATGGAAGGAATGGAACCCCAGTCCTCAGGAAGAAGAGCCTGTGGTCTTAAGAGATGAGCCATCTGGGGCTGGAGAGATGGCTCAGAGGTTAAGAGCACTGACTGCTCTTCCACAGGTCCTGAGTTCAATTCCCAGCAACCACATGGTGGCTCACAGCCATCTGTAATGAGATCTGGTGCCCTCTTCTGGCCAGCAAGCATACAGACAGACAGAACAGTGTATACATAATAAATAAATAAATCTTAAAAAAAAAGAGAGATGAGCCGTCTAGATGGGTGGTGCTGGCGCACGCCTTTAATCCCAGCATTCAGGAGGCATAGGCAGGTGAATCTCTGTGAGTTCGAGACCAGCCTGGCACACAGAGTGCGTACCAGGACAGCCAAGGATACACAGAGAAACCCTGTCTGGAAAAAAACAAAACAAAAAAAGAGTCATCTCTCCAGCCCATTTTCCTGTTTAAAAAAATTATACTTATTATTAGTGTGGAGAAAAGGGTACATATGCTCTTTGTCTATCGATTCTCTCCGGCTACCTTGAGTGGGTTTTGAGGATTGAACTCAGATCTTCAGTCTTGCACGCAAGGCACCTTTACCTGCTGAGCTGGCTTACCATCCCTCCTACCTTTCTTTTAAATGGTTTGAAGTGAACTTTTTTTCCTTATGCATTTGGTAATGCTTTAGGTCATCATATTTCAGAAAGGAACCTCTGTGAATGCCTCTGTAGAGGTAACAATGAGAATTACTGAGATTTTTGCTGAACTGTATATAACTGATTGAAAAATAGCTGTATATTAGTGATCCCATATGCCACAGCCTAGTATTGGTTGTACCTGGAAATGGCTGAGCAGGAAAGAGATAGCTTCTGCACAGGATTGTCCTAAGGTTAGAAATGGTTCTTGTGATAGGGGTAGAAAATACTAGGGTTGGGATATGTAGCTCAATGGTACAGTGTCATTATGTATGAAGTCCATGGTTCAATTCCCAATGCCAGAGAGGAGAGAAAGAAAGAGATCGCACAACCACATGATTTATTTTTCTGTTGGGTTTTCAAGACAGTGTTTCTATATAGCCTTGGCTGTCCTGGAACTCGCAGGGTAGACCAGGCTGGCTTCGAACTCAGAGATCCACTTGCCTCTGCCTCCCAAGTGCTGAGATTAAAGACTAGCGCCACCACTGTCTGACTGAGACCACACTGTTTTTTTTCTTTTTTTTATTGATATTTATTGAGCTCTACATTTTTCTCTGCTCCCCTCCCTGTCTCTCCCCTCCCCCCTTCAGCCTTCCTCCAAGGTCCCCATGCTCCCAATCAGGAGATCTTGTCTTTTTATACTTTCTACTTCCCATGTAGATTATATCTATGTAAGTCTCTCTTAGTGTCTATATTGTTGTCTAGGTTCTCTGGGATTGTGGTTTGTAGGCTGGTTTTCTTTGCTTTAATGTTAAAATACCACCTATGAGTGAGTACATGTGATAATTGTCTTTCTGTGTCTGGGTTACCTCACTCAAAATAATGTTTTCTAGCTCCATCCATTTTCCTGCAAAATTTAGGCTGTCGCTATTTTTTTCTGCTGTGTAGTACTCCATTGTGTAAATGTACCAATTTTTCTTATCCATTCTTCGATCGGGGGCATTTAGATTGTTTCCAGTTTCTGGCTATGACAAACAAAGCTGCTATGAACATAGTTGTACACATGTCCTTGTGGCACGATTGAACATCCTTTGGATATATACCCAAAAGTGGTATTACTGGGTCTTAAGGAAGGTTGTTTCCTAATTTTCTGAGAAATCACCACACTGACATCCAAAGGGGTTGTATCAGCTTGCATTCCCACCAGCAATGCAGAAGTGTTCCCTTTTCCCCACAATCTCTCCAGCATAAGTTGTCATCAGTGTTTTTGACCTTGGCCATTCTTACAGATGTAAGATGGAATCTCAGAGTTGTTTTGATTTGCATTTCTCTGATGACTAAGGATGTTGAACATTTCCTTAAGTGTCTTTCAGTGATTTTAGATTTCTCTGTTGAGAATTCTCTGTTTAGGTCTGTACTCCATTTTTTTTATTGGATTATGTGATCTTTTGGTGTCCAATTTCTTGAGTTCTTTGTATATTTTGGAGATCAGATCTGTCTGATGTGGGGTTATTGAAGATCTTTTCCCTTTCTGTAGGCTGTTGTTTTGTCTTGTTGACCGTGTCCTTTGCTTTACAGAAGCTTTTCAGTTTCAGGAGGTCCCATTTATTAATTGTTTCTCTCAGTGTCTGTGCTGCTGGGGTTCTATTTACGAAGTGGGTCCCTGTGCCAATGCGTTCAAGTGTACTTCCCACTTTCTTTTCTATAAGGTTCAGTGTGGCTGGCTGTATGTTGAGGTCTTTGAACCATTTGGACTTGAGTTTTTTGCATGGTGATAGATATGGGTCTATTTTCATTCTTCTACATGTTGATATCCAGTTATGCCAGCACCACTTGTAGAATATGCTTTCTTTTTTCCATTTGATATTTTTTGCTTCTTTATCAAAGATCAGGTGTTCGAAGATGTGTGGATTGATATCTGGGTCTTCTATTTGGTTCCATTGGTCCTCCTGTCTGTTCTTATGCCAGTACCAGGCTGTTTTCAGTACTGTAGCTCTTAGCAAAGTTTGAAGTCAGGGATTGTGATGCCTTCAGAAGCTCTTTTATTGCACAGGATAGTTTTGGCTATCCTGGGTTTTTTGCTTTTCCAGATGAAGTTGAGTACCGTTCTTTCAAGGTCTTTGAGGAATTTTGCTGGGATTTTGGTAGGCATTGCGTTAAACTGGTATATCTTTTTCTTTCTTCCTCTTCCTCTTTTTCTTTTTTCTTTTTCTTTTCTTTTCTTTTTTTAGTTTTTTGAGACAGGGTTTCTCTGTGGCTTTGGAGCCTGTCCTGGAACTAGCTCTGTAGACCAGGCTGGTCTTGATCTCACAGAGATCTGCCTGCCTCTGCCTCCCAAATGCTGGGATTAAAGGCGTGCGCCACCACCACCTGGCTCTTCCTCATTTTCAAGCCTAAATTCTTCCTCCTATTTACTCTCCCTGCCTCAGAGTTCCACCTATACCTCCTCCCTCACTCTTGACTGTTTAGCATTTTATTAGACCAATCTGGTGCCTTAGGCAGGCAATGAGAAACAAATGTAATACATCCTTACATCATTAAACAAATGCAGTATAAACAAATGTAACACACCTTTACACAGTAAAGTAATATTCTGGGGTATAAACAAATGTAACACACCTTTACACAGTCAAAGTAATATTCGGGGTATAAACAAATGTAACACATCTTTAAATAGTTAAAGTAATGTTCCATAACACTCACTTTTTGCTTAAGAGGGTGCTGGGGTGCAATCTCAAGTCCTCATGCTTACTTGCAGGCACTTGAGCAATGCTTCCCAACTCCCAGTCACTCTCCCCTATTGTTTTCTTTTAAGAGAAGGCCTCCTGTAGCCCAAACTAGTCCTGAGCCCCTGATCCTTCTGTCTTTATGAGTAGAACTTTAGTGTGTAACCACCTCATTTAGCATTTGTGGTACACTTAAAAAAAAAAACTTGTCAGGCAGCAGTAACACACAACTTAAATCCCAGCACTTAGGAGGCAGAGGCAGGAGGATCTCTGAGAGTTTGAGGACAGCCTGGTCTACATGACAAGTTCCTTGTCTCTAACCAAAAACAACCTGTGTAGTCTTCCTGCCTTTCCTGTCTCTCCCCAGCTCCTCAACTTCTGATACTCTTTTGTTTTTCTTTGCTTTTTAATTTTGGTTTTTCAAGACAAGGTTTCTCTATGTAACCCTGGCACTCACTTTGTAGACCAGGCTAGCCTATGAACTCACTGAGAACCCCCTGCCTCTGCCTCCTGAGTGCTGGGATAAGAGGCGTGTGCTACTACTGCCCGAGCAATTTCCTTACTGCTGTTATTTCATTGTTACTTGGTCCTTGCAAGGAGTATTTATGTACCTAGCAACGAATTCTATATATTTCTCCCCCTTTTCACATACACACTTTTAAATGTTTTCTTAAGAAAAATTTCTTAACCAAAGTAGAGAAACTGATGAGAAGAAGAGAATTAACGACACCCCTGGTGCCATCATTAGGTCTCAGCCACTGTCACCTCCTTAGGCCGGCCTCTCTGCCCTACCCAGCCCCTGCTGACAGTAAAAACATAGCACCTACCTCAAGGGATATGAGATAGCTTATTCTAGAACTGAATATGGATGACCAGGGACACTGGTTTACGTTTCCCCAACTTCCATGTTCCAATGTGGAAAGAATTCTATGAAGTTTTAAAGTGTCAGAACAAAGGAAAGTCATAAATCAAGACACCCCCCAAATATGTTGGTGTGCACATCAGGAAGGCAGGTTACAGCTAAATGTAGGCATTTCTGCTATAAGTCTTAGATTTCACCTCGTGACATTCTTTATGTATGTATATATGTATGTATGTACATATGTATGTATTTATCTATTTATTTATTTACTTTGATTTTTTAAGACAGGGTTTTCCAGTAGCTATGGAGCCAGTCCTGGAACTTGCTCTGTAGACATAAATGGCTTCGAACTCACTGAGATCCACCTGCCTCTGCCTCCGCCTCCTGGGTGCTGGGATTAAAGGTGTGCACCCCCACTGCCCATCGTCACCTCATGACATTCTTAACCTTAGGATTGGTGAACTCTAGAGGTCAGCTAAATTGATACATTCTAAAAATTTCTACTTAACATCACAAGAAGTGAGGTCAATCACAGAGGTGACCTAGGAATGGCTATTGGGGAAGAGAGGGCTAAAGATAGCCTAAGCCAGTGGTCCCCAACATGTGGGCTATGATCCCAATGCGGTTGGAATGATCCTTTCACTGGGTCGCATATCAGATATCCTGCATATTGGATATTTAAATTACGATTCATAACAGTAGTGAAATTACAGTTATGAAGTAGCAACAAAATTTTATGGTTGGGGTCAGCACAGCATGAGAAACTGTATAAAGGGTCGCAGCATTAGGAAGTTGAGAACCATGGTCTAAGATCAACTGTTAGGAGCCTCTATACCTGCAACACTCCCAGCTCTCCAGTTACTGAAATTTGAATCTGTCAATCGGCCTTAGAGGAATACACAGCTGAAGGCGCGGCTTCTTTCTGGGAACCTTAGTTCACTCTGCCCTCACTGGGTCTTCTGAAATCTCAGACAGCTTCATCATACCAACAAAATATTTCAGGCTGGGCTTAGAACACATACCGGTTAGAAAGTATATTCTCAGGCTAGGTAGATGGCTCAGATGCTAAAGTGCTTGTCACTCAACTCCCCAACGTCACACAAAGACTAGGCATGATGCCAGCCCAGGGCTGTCAAAGAGAAGAGGCACAGAGACAGGCAGATCCCTGGACTTCAGGGTCTAACCATCTAGTCATTAGTGAGTTCCCATCTCAGAAAACAAGGGACACATGGCTCAGTGGTGTTTGCTCCCAAGCTGTTGACCTGAGGTCAGTATCTAGGACTTACAAGGCAGAAGCAGCTGACCAACTCAGAAAGCTGTTCTGACCTTCACATCCTCCACATGCGTGCTTTGGCAACAAAGAAATGTAACGAAAACAAGATAAAGCATGACAGAACAAGGAGCCTAATGACAGTGCCCCCCAGTCTGTTACTTGTGATGATGGTCGTATTGTTGCTATGGTTTTTATTGTTACTGTGCTTGCTCTCTCTCTCTCTCTGTCTCTCTCTCTCTCTCTGTCTCTCTCTCTCTGTCTCTCTGTCTCTCTCTCTCTCTCTCTCTCTCTGTGTGTGTGTGTGTGTATGTGTGTGTGTTTGAGACAGGGTCTCACTATGTAGCCTTGACTGACTTGGAACTTACTTGGACCAGGCTGACCTCAAACTCATAGTGATCTTTCTGCTTCTGTCTCTAAAAGTGCCTGGGTTAGGGTGGGAAAAAGATGATCAGGGGCTGGAGAGATGGCTCAGAGGTTAAGAGAACTGACTGCTGTTCCAGAGGTCCTAAGTTCAATTCCCAGCAACCACATGATGGCTCACACCCATCTGTAATGAGATCTGGTGCCCAGAACATTATATACACAATAAATTAAAAAAAAAAAGATGATCAAACAGAGCAGCCTCTGTAGGAGAGAAACGGAACTAGAAAGGCTGAGGACAGCTTTGGGAGTGCAGTCACTGTGCTTAAAGGAGCCCAGTAAAGCGAGTCCTTGGGTTGCCTGAAGGCTCAGGTCACCACCAGACTCACCTTGTCCCTTCAACATCGGCCATGCCGGTGCTGCTGCCCTGCGGGCACCCCCATCAGTCTCTTGATCATCCAGCCAGCTAGCTGTGGTGCTGGGATGGCACCAAGGACCTCGAGCACACTGAGCAAGTGCTTCACCACAGAGCCAACTCGAGAGCCCCCAGCTGGTTGATATTGCTAAACCTGTTCTCTTCCGTGGGCTCTTTTGCTTTGTAAGATTTTGTTGGTGACATTCTCAATTGTGTCATTTTGCATGTGCCTCGGTTTCCTGACTCTTTTAAATAAGTTATTTACCTTTATTTTATGTGCATCTGTGTGAAGGTGTCAGATCTCCTGGAACTGGAGTTACAGACAGTTGTGAACTGCCATGTGGGTGCTGAGAATTAAACCTGGATCCTCTGGAAGGGCAGCCATTGCTTTTAACTGCTGAGCCAACTCTTTAGCCCCGTGTTTCCTGTCTTTCTGTGGCACCGGTTCTTAAGATCTAACCTGTGCTGGTCATGGAACACCTCTGTAATCCCAATACTCCAGGAAGTAGGGACAGGGAGATCCCTACGTGGTTCATGCCTGTAATCTTAGCACGTGGGAGCCCGAGGCAGATAGCTGGCTGCAAATTGAAGATGAGCTTGGTCTGCATAAGCTCTAGGACATAACAAGACCCTATCTCAACACATAAAACAACCCCTTCCACCAAAAACAAAACCAACCAAAAACAGCAAAAAGAACCCAGGGGCTGAAAAGATGGTTCATTGGTTAGAGCACTGCCTGCTCTTTCTCAAAACCATCTGTAACTCCTGTTCCTGAGAATCAGCCACCCTCTTCTGACCTCCGTGGACATCAAGCATACACGTGGCACTCAGACAGTCACGTAGACAAAACACCTGTACACATAAATTAGTAACATTTTTTAGAATAAGAAACAAAACAAAACCAACTTGAGTGAGACGGTTCCTACAATCCATTGTGAGCTTTGACATGTGACAGACTCAGATTCCAAAGATCTGCATGGAACTCATTCTGTAGACCAGGCTGGCCTCAGACTCAGAGATCCCCCTGCTTCTGACTTCTGAATGCTGGGGTTTAAGGCACCACTGCTGCCCAGCTTATCTTTGTTCTTTGAGACAGAGTCTTGTTGTTTAGTCAGGCTGACTTCAGAGACCAAATTCTGCCTCAGCCTCCTGAGATCAGGGAATATAGGTGTTCTACAATGAAGCTGGAAATCTCTTTTTCTTTTCTTTTTCCATTAATTAATTAATTTGTACGTGTGCTTGCCATGGTGAGCAGGTGAAGGCCAGAGGACAGTTCTGAGTCAGTTCTTTCCCACCACTGTGGGTTCTAGAGTCAAAATTAGGTCATCAGACTTTGGGGAAGAGCTTTTACCCAATGAACTGTCTCAATAGCTTAAGAGACAAGAATTTATTACTGGCCTCCATCCAAATTAGTATCCTCCTGTATCAGCCTTTCAGGTGCTGGGGTCATGGGCAGCCCTGCTCCACCTGTGCTCTCGGAGTCTTTGGTAGCTGCTGTTATAGTTTCTTCTTTTTTAGATTTCTTTATTATTTTACATGTATGAATGTTTTACCTTCATATTTGTGTGTGCACCATATGGAAGCCTAGTGCTCGTGGGCATCAGAAGAGGGCTTTGGATCCCCTGGGGCTGGAGGTATAATTGTGAGCTTCCAAGTAGATGCTGGGAGATGAAGCCTGTCCTCTAGGGTGACTAGACAAGTGTGTTTCGTCTCCTTAGGAAAGGTTTTGTCACACAACAGCGGCTTACACCTATATTCCCAGTGCTAAGGAGACTGAGGAGAGCTCCGTCAGCCCAGGAACTCAAGAGAAGACTGGGCAGTCTGGTAAGGTTCCACAGCAATAAGTTGGGATAAAAGAAGTCCAGCATAGAGATTTATTTATTCCAGTGTGTGTGTGTGTGTGTGTGTGTGTGTGTTGGAGGGTGGAGGAGCAGGAGGATCAGGAGCAAATATTATCTTTAGCTACCTTTTGAGTTGAAGGCTGGCCAGGATTAGACTGTGAAACCCTGTCTCAAATAACCATTTGTGAGCCAGACATGGTCACATCTTTAATCAAGACACTCAGGAGGTAGAGACAGGGATATCTCTGTCAGTTTAAGGCAAGCCTAGCTTACATAATGAGTTTTAGGACAGCCAGGGCTACCTAGTGAGGCCCTGTCAAAAAAAAAAAAAAGAGTAACAAATGAAAAGAAAGCCAGGCATAGTAGTTCAAGCCTTTCATCCCAGTACTCGGGAGGCAGAGGCAGGCGGATCTCTGTGAGGGATTGAGGACAGCCTGGTCTACAGTAAGTTCCAGAACAGCCAGGACTAGGTAAGAAGAGGCTCTGTATCAAAACACACACACACACACACACACACACACACACACACAAAAGAAAAGAGAAAAGAGCTTTCGCAGGACTTTAATCTCAGCATTCAGGAGGCAGAGGCAGGAGGATCTCTGAGTTTGAGACCAGCCTGATTTACAGAGCGAGTTCTGGGATAGCCAGGGCTACACAGAGAAACCCTGTCTTGAAACAGCAACAGCAGCAGCAGCAAAAAAGAAAAACCACACACAAAAAATCCAAACAAACAAAACTAGAAAGACACCTTTTGTGTATGTATATGTTCATGTGTGCATATGGAGGCCAGAAATTGACATTGATTGTTTTTCTCAATTGCTTTTCACCTTATTTTTTTGAGATAGGTTCTCTCATTGAAACCTGGAGCTCTCCAAGACTTGCAGCATGGCAAGCCCCAGGGGTCCACATGTCTCTGTCTTGCCAGCACTAGAATTACAAGTACACATGATCATACAAACTTCCTCCCCTCCCTCCCTCTCTGCCTCCTTTCTTCCTTCCTTCCTTCCTCCCTCCTTCCCCCTCCCTCTTTTCCTTCTCTCCTTCCTTTCCCTCTCCCTTCCTCCCATCCCCTCCCTCTGTTCTCCCTCCCTCCTTTCTCTTTCCCTCTCTTTCCCCTCCTTTCCCTCCTCTCCTCCCTCTCTCCCTTCCTTCCTCCCTTTCTCTCCTGACAAGTCTCATTATGCAGCCCTGGCTTCTGATCCAGGTTAGTCTAAAACTCATCTATCTGCCTCTGCTTCTTGAATATGGAAAATGAAAGTCTGTGTGCCACGCTGCTCAGCCTGCAGTTTTCTCCCCCAATCTTCTCTTCCTCCTCTTCCTTCTGGTTTTGATAGTGTTGGGAATTCAAACCCATGACTTCTTGCCTACTAGGTAAGCATTCACCACTGAGTTACAATCCAGTCAAAACGCACAATTATTACTTTTGAGAGAGAGAGAGAGAGAGAGAGAGAGAGAGAGGCACTGAATTAAGTAGTTGCATTCAAATGCACACTTGAAAATTCCTTCTTTTGTCTCAATACTGAGCATGCTTGCTCATCCACCTGCTACTCCCCAGGACCTCACAGAACTCTCTTCTGCTCATATCACATCAACCATTTGCGCTGCATTCTAGAAGCTCTGGCTTTCTCCATCATAATCTCCCAATTCAACTCTCGCCTTCCTCATCTTGTCAGCTTCTGACAGGTTCCTTTGTGCATCTAGAGTTCATAAAGTCAAGTTCAAGGAACTAAGTAGTACCAGGGAGGCTTGAATAATCTCCCTTTGCATAATGCAGCACACAAGCTACTTTTGAAATGCCAAAAAGTCTTTCTCTTTGACAATTTTTTATTGAGAAATAGCAGTTTGCTGAAAGCAATAGCTAAACTACTCCGGTAAGAATGCTTCAATTTTAGCCTCCACAGTGCTGGTGCCTCACAACGAGTGGTGGTAATGGTGGCAAACTGTGCCCCCTAGGCTGGCCTCAGGCTCTCCGCGGAGCTGAGGGTGAGCTTGAGGTTTTGGCATTCCTGCACCTCCCTCTGCCCAGCCTGTTTAATGCAGTACTGGACTGAACCTGTGGCTGTGTGCCTGCAAGGCACACAAGACTTTACTGAATAACCTTCCAGCCCCTTTCCATTTTCTGTAAACATTTTATTAATTATTATTCGAGTGTGTGTTTGGGCATGCTCATGCCACAACATACATGCAGAGCTCAAAGGGCAACTCCTGGGGTCAGTTTTGTCCTTTTGGTTTGGGTTCCAGAATCAAGCCCAGGTCATGAGGCTTGCCTAACGAGTGCTTTTACTCCACTGACCGTTTTGTTGGCCAATACTAGCAATGTTACAGTGAACAATGAAGAATGCGGTTCAGTTTAAGGATATACAGTCTAACTCAGTGGGAAAGGGTAGTGATATTTTGTGTTTTAACACATAAGGCTTGCCTGAAGATCGGAATGCAGAGCAAAACCACTAGAGGCCAGGTGGTGGCTTACACCTTTAATCCCAGTATTTGGGAGTCCCATGCCTTTTGTTTGTTTGTTTTTGTTTTTGTTTTGTTTTTCGAGACAGGGTTTCTCTGTGGCTTTGGAGCCTGTCCTGGAACTAGCTCTGTAAATCAGGCTGGTCTCGAACTCACAGAAATCCGCCTGCCTCTGCCTCCCGAGTGCTGGGATTAAAGGCGTGCGCCACCACCACCCGGCAAGTCCCATGCCTTTAACCCCAGCACTAGGGAGGTGGAGACAGGAAGGGATATGGCTGGTGGGATAGAGGAATATAAAGTGGGAAGAGGCTAGAGCTCAGTGCAATCTGGAGATGCAGTCTGAGCGTGCAGTCTGAGCGTGCAGTCTGAGGACTGGGACAGGCAGGATTGCCCCTTCAGCCGGAGGATTTAGTAGAGGTGAAAGCTCTCTCTACTGGCTGGCTACACTACTCCGAGCTTTCACCTCCTGATATCTGACTCTGGATTTTTATTATTAAACCAATTAGAATTCATGCTACATCTGGTGTCCAACAATGGGGTACAAATTCACAAAAAAGCTACTTGCCTGTAGCCTTGTAGCCACAGAATAGGCCGGAGCTACACGTGGCTGGAGTCACCACCCCACCAGCTAGGTTTTCCTTTTTTATCTCCTGGTGGGCTTTCCCTGGACCCGCTTCTTGGGCTGCTGCCAAACTATGTAAACTGCCTTGAAATCCAGTCAGGCTTTTACTGTTCTACGCAGTAGCAGTAAGCCTCATGGCTTCATTGTCATCGGTGGCAGATTTGGGGAGAAAATCGGGAATTCTTAAAAGAAGGAATTAGTTAAAAGAGAGAGTTTTTTCCCCACACTAAAAAATGAGAGGCACAATTACGATGGAGAAAGTTAGGTGTCAGTATGGTTGCATAATGCATAATTTAAAAATGGAATGAAGGGGATAATCAACTTAACCAGGACTGACATACTGTTAATTATCATTTTGATGATCCTTGTTGTTGTTTTGTTAATTCTTGGTTTAAAAAGTTGTTTGGAGCAGGGCAGTGGTGGCACACACCTTAAGTCCCAGCACTCAGGAGGCAGCGGCAGGCAGATCTCTGAGTTTGAGGCCAGCCTGGTCTACAGAGTGAGTTCCAGGACAGCTGGGGCTGTTACACAGAGAAACCCCATCTCAAAAAAGCAAAACAACAACAGCAAAAAACAACAAACAAAAAAGAACTTAATGCCTATTATAAGAAACCATACTGCTCTGGATGATAGAACAGCTATACAAGAGATTAAAGGTATGAGCCACCAGCCAGGCAAGCTTTATTTGTTAAAATATAAACAAAATATCACTACAGGGTTGGTTGATGATTAATTCCTTAGACCCATTTCTGTCCTCAATCTCCTGATATAAAAACTGTTAATGAGCCGGGCAGTGGTGGCGCATGCCTTTAATCCCAGTACTCGGGAGGCAGAGGCAGGCGGATCTCTGTGAGTTCGAGACCAGCCTGGTCTACAAGAGCTAGTTCCAGGACAGGCTCCAAAGCTGCAGAGAAACCCTGTCTTGAAAAACCAACCAACCAACCAAACAAACAAACAAAAAAAAAACCCCAACAACAACAACAACAACAACAAAAAAAAAACTGTGGGTATGTATTCTAAAGATTTAAAGTAGAGCTGACTGATTCTTTTTCATATATAAAAGTTTAGGCTTGTGATTCCTTTAAGGTTCCTTATAAGATACCTTTCAAGATAAGTAATAAAGTAATTGGCTCTTTCTTTGTAACTCCAAAACTCACCCTACTAGTGAAAGACCTGACAAGAATACCTTGCTTGACCACACAGTTATTCTATAACAAGTTGCTTGGGTATGAATGTATGTAGGTTCTTGGGATAATTTGTTTTTTACCTGTAATATGTAAGTTATTTTATCATGTAAGGGATATGGAAAACATGCTGTTTTTTTCTTTTTTAGTATTCATTGTAATCATTCACTTGAAAAACAGAATGTAACCACATTGTAATTTTTATATTGCCTAAAAGATCTTGCTGGGGGTATATAAGCTGTAAGGGAAAAAAACAAAGAGTGAGAAAGATTTAAAATGGACGAAAAGGAAAACATTAAGAATGAGAAAGTTAAAATGAGTTAGAAGGAGAACATCAGGAAGGAAAATAGGAAATCACCAGGAAAATAAAGAACAGAGAATGCAAAAGAAGACTAAAGAAAAGGTCTGAATGAAACCACCAGGAGAGCGTGTGAGTGTCTTTTTTCCTTAACCCCCTCAGATATAAAAGACTAGTATACACCAATCCTCTCGAGCCTGTGCTGTCTGGAGGCTGATCCCCCAGGCAGCAATAGCCCAAGAGGGCCTTGAACTCACTATGTGGTCAAGGATAGCCTTGAGCTCCTGGTGTTTCTTTCTCTGCCACCATGCAGCGCTGGGGATTGAACTCAGAGCATTGCATATGCTAGGCAGGCGCTCCCTCTGTTGAGCTACATCCCCAGCCCCTTTTTCTTGTTGAGATAGGGTCTCATATATCACAGGTTGGCTTCAAACTTAGGTTATTACTGGAATTACAGATGTGTGCCATCCCATCCAGGGGTGTGTATGTGTGTGTGTGTGTGTGTGTGTGTGTGTGCGCACGTGCATGCGTGTGCATTGCTGGAGACTGAGACCAGTGCCTCACAATTGCTAGGAAAGAGCTCTACCATAAAGCTATAGCCTCAGTTCTTTTTTCTTTCATTTAAGAAAAAAAAACACAAACTTTTTGTTTTGAGGAAGGATCTCACTAAGTTGCCTAGGCTGGCCTTGAACTAGCTCTGTAGACCAGGCCGGCCTTGAATTCACAGAGATCCACCTGTCTCTTCCTCCTGAATTCTGGGATTTAAGATGTGCACCACCACTGCCCAGCTAAAATGTATTTTTATGGGAGAGTTCACATGTGCTTTGTAAAAGAGCTTTTTAAAAAAGGGTTTATTTTGCTTACACTTGTAAAAATTAATTTACTTTTATTATGTATATGAGTGTTCAATTTTCATGCACAACTTTATGCCAGAAGAAGACATCAGATCCTATTATAGATGCTTGTTGCGGTGATCCCACCAGATGAAGTGGTGAACGGACGCTTAAAAGAAATCCCATACTAGCTCAGAACTGAGAGAAATTTATTTAGGGGTAAACTTACAAATCAGGATTCTCTGCTTGAACGGTGGATGGAGATCGAATCCAAACAATCAGAATGAGCAATTGGCGAAAAGGAGCAAGGGGAAAGAGAAAAAGGGGTGGACACAGATTCTGCGTCCAAGTATATAGTATAAGAGGCCACGCCCCAGTAGGCGGGTAATCACAGCGGCAGGTCTTCCTGCAGCAGATGCTTGTAAGCTGTCAAGTGGTTGCTGAGAATTGAACTCTGGAATGGATCTCTGGAAGAGCAGCCAGTGTTCTTAACCACTGAGCCATCTCTCCAGACCCTGAAAAAGAGTTTTGATATGGTCACACATTAAGCATTATTGTGATAATTGCCCCCAGGAAGCATTTTCCCAAAGTTGTACTGTATTTAAATATAACTAAAATAAATTGCCCAGGGCTCAGACTATAGAAGTTTGAAACAACACTGGCTACTGATTCATGTTGAACCTGATTTCCTTCTTGCCTCATGCAGATTACTAGCAGTGGCATTGTAGGGACCCCCACAGGTGGACTTTCCCGGGAGTCACTGTTTGCTAAGATTCAGTCTCTTCAGGGCAAGACCTGGAAGTCAAGACCAGGCCTTTCCACAACAGTTCTCCTGGTAATGCTCAGACAGTGACCTCAGGAGCATCAACTACACAGGGCTTCTGAGTACTGCTGCTGTTTTTTTTTATTTTAAGAAAGAGAAAGACATAAAGTTGTGTGGATAGAGAGGTGGGGAGGATCTAGGAGAAGTTGGGGGAAGAAAACACACGATCAAAATATATTATCTGAAAGTAAAAATAATCTGTGGTGGTGGTGGTGGGGCAACAAAGAAGGTTCAGCAGTTAAGAGCACAGAATGCTCTTTCAGAGGACACAGGTTTGGTTTCTAGTACCCTCATAGTGGCTCACGACTATCTCTAACTTCGGTCTCCAAAAACACTGCACATATGTTAAGCACAGACATACATGCTGGAAAAACACCCATAGACATAAAATTTAAATAATAATAAAGTGTGCATGCAGGACACATGAAATACACAAAAATTAAAAATCTGTGATTCTAGTTTCCAAAGATAAGTGCTAGTATTAGAGTATATTTATTCTAGCCTTTGTTTCTCTCTCTCCAATGTGACATTAGATATACTGTGTTGCTGGGCCCTAATGTCTTCCTTGGGGAAGGGGGTGAAAAGTTGCTATGTTAGTGATTACAGATGCCTGGGAATCCAGTGAAAGGGAGAGGGCAGACTCATTTATTTATCATGGCGGGGAACTTATATACCCTCCCAACACCCAATGGTTGCCCCTCATTGGCTAGGCATGACTAGGGCCTCTGATAGTATAGAGGCTCTAATACAATTTAAAATAATATTCTACAACATTTCCCCCTTTTTGTCTAAACAAAAAAAATGAAAGGTTTTAACTTTAACATAATAAGACTGTACACAATAAGAACAATTATCAAATAAAGATTACATTCACAATGTGATGAATCCCAGTCTATTCGTGCCTGGCAAATTAAAAAAAATACTTCATTATCTAGCCTACCTTATTGAATCCAAAGTTTTATACCTAATTTACTATTGTAACTAAGGAAACTGCAACTCCTTCAAAGACCCCAGAAGGATAATATTATTTGAGTAAAATAAAGGTGCATTGCAAACAATTTCCAAAAAACTCTAGCAATGACAGAAACATATGACTGCCTGGACAGTCACCCGAAGTTCTTTTGCAATGTTGGGGCACCCATCTTCAGTCTATAGACCCATACTATCTGGCAGACTTTTCAATGAAGCAGGAAATTTGAAAGACTATCCTGCCTATATTGGCAGTTTGTCTGTCACTTTCCTCTGTACCCTGCAGAATGTCTGTCAGTTTCTTCTGTGAAGCAGGAATTTTGAAGGTCTGTTCTGCCTTTTTGGGCAAAGCTCATCAGTCTTTCTGTGTGTACTGCATGTCCAATCTGCACAGCTCATTGTCATCAGTCAAAGGCAAGAGCAGTTTCTTTGCCCAGTGGCTAACCTTGACACAATGAAAGCAAACTCCATAAAGAGTTTTTTCAATGCCCATCATCTTCTCTGAAGTAAATCAGTGCTGTCAGGATCAGATGTGTCTCATTGTCATGAAGATCTTTAAATTAACAAAACATTTTAAGCCAGGCAATGGTAGTGCATGCCTTTAATCCCAGCACTTGGGAGGCAGAGGCAAGCAGATCTCTGTGAGTTCTAGGCCAGCCTCATACTCAAAACCAGTTCCAATAGCTAGGGCTATTATACAAAGAAACCCTGTCTCAAAAACCAACAAAATAAAACAAAACATTTTAAATGCCATATTCTATAGGTCTTTGAAGTATTTGAGGATCATCTATCTAAAATATATTTATTTAATCTGGTAAATATACCTAACATATCTACAAATTTGATTGTTATAGATGACTAACTACTGACCTGTTTCTTGATTGTCCTATATAGTTTATAATAATAGCTTTCAAAAACTAGAACTTTACCTTACATTTTTAAATGAATTGCATAGGTATAATACCTTAAACAAGAGGAGAATCACATATACAATATGCGATAACAAAAACACCCTTAGATTTGTATCAATCTACAAAACCCCTTTAGACAAGATTAGAAACATATATACAGTGTAACAAAATAACTTTAAACAGAAGTAGAAATATATGTATAGTGTGTTGTAACAAAAATGACCTTAAATTCATATCAGTCCTTACAAATACAAAATATTTGAGATCAATAGTTGTCCCTTAGTTTATAATAGACTCAATAATTTACCCTATTATTTAAAGTAGATTCAAAACTCTACCCTTTCATCCTATATCCTCTCTCTTTTCTTTATCTTTCTTTTTGGTTTTTTTGAGACAGGATTTCTCTGTAGCTTTGGAGCCTATCCTGGAACTCACTCTGTAGACCAGGCTAGCCTTGAACTCACAGAGATCTATCTGCCTCTGCCTTCTTTTCTTTTTTCCTCTTTTTTTTCCAAAGAGATCCCTGAATGTAATATCATTTCCTCCCTTTCCAATACCAGTAACAATTAATAAACATCCCTCATAAATGATGACAAGCATCCATAACTGACCAAATGACCAAATTCCATTCTCCCTAACTCTTAGGGATCTGAGCATCATTTCTAAAATTACTTCCTATTGTTTGGGGGTGATGATACCCTGAAGAAACTGAAATGTTGGCCACTGGCATTATTGTGATCCTAGTAGAACTGTTGTGAGACCCCATCATTCTTTTAGAGACTTCAGAGATTGCTTTTAGGAAAATTCATTATTCACTATGGAAAACCTAAGTATTATTAACATCAAAATGGAAAGTTTAAATTTTAAGATAGTAAAATAAATTTGAGGAGAAAGAAATTTGTGAAAGCAGTAGTCCCTAGGTTTTGACTTTCTTCCATTCCATACCAGGTAGCTCTTCTGATATTTAACAATATGCTTGGGTTTAGAGAAGGAGAGATCCACACTCCAACTCCAAAGCCAGCTTTGGTTTATAATTGAGTTGGGACAACAAAGTTGTTTTTTTTTTTTCAAGACAGGGTTTCTCTGTAGTTTTGGAGACTGTCCTAGAACTCACAGAGATCCTCCTGTCTTTGCCTCTCAAGTGCTGGGATTAAAGGCATGCACCTCCACCACCCAGTCAGGACAACAAATCTTTCAAAAGGTAAAGTGATTTTACCCTAGAGAAAGTAATTATACCATCATGCCAAAGTGTTTCTTTTCTTGATAATATTTTGACAGTTCTCCCTTCTTCTTTAGATGTCTATCCATCCAAAGGTCCTTGATGTCTTCAAGATGGATATTTTTATTCTTCTGTAAAGACAAAAGCAAAACCCTGCCCTGACCCTAATTTGATGAGTTTTTCCTTTTGACATGTTAAATTGCTTCCTCGGTTAATGAACAATCACTTTTCCTGATCAGGAGGTCACTCCTGTTCAAATTGAATCTTTACTTTGATGATATACATAACAAATATGGGGGTATTGTGTTTACTTGTGGTCAGTTCTATGTGCCCCACCTTTAGCTGTTCTGCAACTAATTCCTTTAGGATTGACAACTTTGTCTCAATTATAGGCCACTGTTCCACCCAGATCCTGATTCGAGAGCCGTGTCAATGGAATGGAGCTAGGAGGCTCAATTGTGGTGAATTTTTTGAGGGATAGTGGCCCTTAGAATTGGGGGTATGACACACATGCAGGATTGCAATTTGCCAAATTGTCTTTTCATGGACCTGAAGGTTATCAAAGAAAACTCTATCGTCAGTAGTTAGGACAGCACCCATATCCTCCAGGATGTCTCTGCCCCAGAGGTTTCTTGGTACTGTAGAAACGATAGGGTAAATGGCTCCCTTTTTGCCATCAAGTCTTTCCAATGGACTGGATGGGTGGTAAGTTTTGAATCTTGTTCACCTCCTACTCCACTGATGGGAGGGCCAGGTCTAAATTTCCAGTGGGGGAAGTGGAGAGCCTCCATTTCTGTTAATATGGTGATGTCCACATCCGGGCCCACCAAGCCTGTGACAGCTTGTGCATCAAGATAGATTGTCAGCATTGGGAAGCGTGGAAAAACGAGCGGTGCTCAATAGATTTTTGGATTACCAGAGCGGGCCTGAGGAGCTCCTCACCTGGAGTTTAACTGGACAGATGCTTCAGCAGGCTGTGATCTGCAATCCTTTGCCCAATGAAATCCCTTGTTGCATCTGGGCTTTGTGTCTTAGGTTTTGCATGGGGCAGTCACACCACAGATAGCCTGGTTTGCTGCATCCCCAGCAAGATCTATCTACTTGGTGGCTCTTGGGTGTATTGTTCCTGTGCTGCCTGTCTGTAACGAGGGCATCTAGGGAAGTGGTGAGGGCAGTGATGGCACCATTACTGGGGTCAGAATCTTCTGTTGCCAGTGCCCGCTTGTGAATGTCCTTATTGCGGACCGTGTGGACTGCATTGCAGGTGGGGGCATTAAGCCCTTCTCAAACCAACTGCTTGATTAGTACTTCTCCGGTAGGGCCCAGGTCTACTCTCCGCTCCACTGCCTCACTGACGGGTGTGAGAAAATCAGTAAAAATCTCCCCTGGCTGTTGAATAAGATTGTGGAAGTACGGTGAAGGGTCTTGCAGGGTGAATACCTTAAGAGCTTTGAAGGCCAGGTCAGAAACCTGTTGGTAGTGGGCTTGATGGCCAGTCTGTGCTGGATGGATGGGATGGACAAAGTTATTACATCCAGTGAGCATGTCAAGCATCACTAGAACATTAATTGAGACTTAATTTTATTTGTGCTTGAGCTTCTGTTTGATCATTGTAAGCCAATTTCCCCACTAAGAAAGGCCGCTGGCTCCAACATTGACCAGGAAGGCTTCTGCTGGCCTTTGAGGCCTGGCAGAGTGGCAGGAGGGGGGTGATGACTGCTGTAACAACTGGGGTCATACCACAGCATTCAGGGTCTGGTGGACATTGTCAGGTTTCACTCCGAGGGTATTGTAGCAGAGGTGTAGCCTCCCATGGCAGGAGTCAAGTTGACGGGGAGGCAGCAAGTATGGTTTTGGCTGTGGCCGCTCTCTCCTTAGCACATTTAGTGGGGTTTGAACTGTCTATCTCCTCATCTTCAGATGTTGAGAGATCAGACATGGAAGGGGTAGAGGTGAAGGAGAGGTTACCCATTTTGTAGAGGGAGACTACAGTCAACGGGGTGGGAAATTGTGTAACAGAAAAAAAAATGTGCCTTTCTAACTGGATAGGCAGACAAACCTGACAGACAACACAAAAGATGGAAAGGATGGGGGTCCTGATGTTTATCTGCCGAAGGGACCCGTTCCAGGCAAAACACAAAAATTACAGCCGCAATGGGGGTGGGGAGGGGAGACACGGGACTCTGACCAGGCAAGCTCACAACCTATGCTAGAAGTCCCTGTTCCGGGTGCCAGATGTTGCTGGGCCCTAAAGTCTTCCCCGGGGGAAGGGGTAAGAGGGTATGACATCAGTGGACACAGACTCTGGGAGTCCTGTGAACGGGATAGGGCAGACTCATTTATCTAACCACAGGGATGGGGGTCTTATACCCCCCCAGCACCCAGGCCTCCCGATCCATTCACATGGTATGGTGACCCCTCACTGCCTAGGCATGACCAGGCCTTCTGACAGCACCTGCTACTAGGCCCTAACACCTTAAAGTAATATTCTACAACAATACTGGATACTTTTTTCTATTACTGAAGTGGTAGTATACTGTATACAAATGTTAGTAATGGGGCTGAGGAGACACTTCTGTGGGTAGTGCACTGTATACAGATGTTAGTAATGGGGCTAAGGAGACACTTCCGTGGGTAGTGTACTGTATACAGATGTTAGTAACGGGGCTGAGGAGACACTTCCGTGGGTAGCGTACTGTATACAGATGTTAGTAATGGGGCTGAGGAGACATTTCCGTGGGTAGTGCACTGTATACAGATGTTAGTAATGGGGCTGAGGAGACACTTCTGTGGGTAGTATACTGTATACAGATGTTAACAGGGCTGAGGAGACATTTCTGTGGGTAGTATACTGTGCTGTGGGAGCTACTTCCGCTCCTTCAGCCAATAGCCTTTAAGATACCAGCCCACTGGGGCATGGTCTCTTTAGTTTTAAAAAAGCGGCGGTAGCCGTGTGCTCTCTCTCTCTTGCTTCCAGCCTCCAGCTGTTAGACTTCGTTCCTGATCACGCAGAGGGCTGTTGTCTGGGACGGAGATCTGTAAGTTTTTTCCCTTTAAATAAATAATCATTTTATTAATCACAATTCCATACTGGTGTGGGATTGTTTTATGACTTATGCCGTCACCTGGCACCCATGGGGCCTCCCTCAGCTGCCTCCCCACGTGGATTTAAACTCCACATCTCCCAGGTCTCCACAGGCCTAGACAATCTCTGCCTGCCTGTTTTCTCTTTTCTGAGCAGTTTTTAAATCCTCCTTGCAGCACAGTGCTTAAGCAGCGAGTCAGAGTGCAAGTGGTTGCTGAACGCTGCAACCCTTTGAGGCGACTCTTTGTCACATGGAGGCATATGCAGCTTCCGGGTTGCTGCTAACTACCCTTGGATTCTGGGTTTCTGGTTCCATGTATAGAACTGTTTTAATTACATTTACTTTGTTGAGCAACTCATATTTCCCAGTTTTTAACAAATACTAAGGCAGACACTGAAATGGGCCCCGTTTCTGTCATCTTTGCATTGGTTCTTCATGACTCGGCAACGGCACCACCTGCTGGATAATAGGCAATATGGCCGTTTTTATTTCCATTGCAACTTTTACTGCTTTCTTTACAAATACAATGGATTATATCATGCGAGGTTTATATGACTATGGGGATACCTCAATTTATTGGTTACTAGGTTTCAGTTTTCTTCTCCATATTCTATCATTAAGGAAGAATATGGCACTCCTAAGAACAATACAATCTTTACGGACTAATAATGAACGGCTAGTTGAAAGGATTAAAATTATTGAAAATCAGAGGTTATCTGAACAACTGGATATTATGATAGGCAAAATTGACTCCATATCCAAGGGTACTAGGAAGTTACCTGAAAGGGTTTCTATTGTTGAATTTGACGTGCAAAAGTTATCACAAAGTTCTGATAAGGTAACAGATAGAATGTACCTCCAGGATGGCAATTTACACGATATCCAAGAAAAATTCAAGGAGGACATGTTATCTTTGAAGGAAAAAATTAAAACCTTGGAATTACAGGTACAGAATGGGGACCAGAAAATTGATACCTTAGTGAAATCACTAGAAACATATGCAGGTCAGGAGATTCAGGCTTTATGAGAGACAATGATAAAAAGATTTGAAATGATTGAGGAAACCACTGGAATGGAGCTGGTGTGCTGAGTAAGAAGGCACAAGGACAGGATACAACATCACCACTGGCTGTCAGAACTGGGTTACTGACGGTTTTAGCATCATACCCTGTAATTTACTCTGACAAAGTAAGCATCAACTTCTAAAGGCTCAAAGGGAGCCAAAGAAGGTAGATGGACGCCAATAAGAATGAATGATCTAAAAGAAATTAAGCAAGCTGTCATTAATTATGGCTTGCACTCTGCATTTGTTAAGGAAATGATAAGGACTTGGGCTTCTAATGTCAGAGCTACCTCCCATGATTTCTCGCAGTTAGTGTCCGCAGTATTGGATGATGGACCTTCCTTGATGTTTGGAATTTATTTCAGAGAATAATCCAAACATATGGAACAGCAAGGAAGAGCAAAACATGTGGAGGTTTCCCAAGATCAAATTCTTGGCGAAGGAGCATATGCTGATCCACAGGTCCAAGCTCTTTATGATGAAGAAGTATGTACCTATGCCACAAAGCAGCCTTAAATGCTTGGGATAGGATACAAGAGCCAGAGAAAATGGTCGAATCATATACCAGGGTTAGGCAGGGACAGAGAGGACCCTTTACTGACTTTTTGCAAAGATTAATTAAGGCTCTGCAAATAGGAGGAACAGACTCAGAAGCTAGACGAATAATTCTTGAATCTCTGGCTTTTGAAAATGCAAACTTAGAATGTAAAAAGATAATTGGGCCTTTAAGGTCTAGATCAGCACCTGTGGATGAATGGATTCAGCATATGATGAATGTTGAGATGTTTGGCTATAATGATGAATCTTGGGGAGGAGAAGTGATTTCCAAAGCAGTGAGGAGACATCAAACTGCCAAATGTTTTAATTGTGGTAAATTAGGACATCTGAAAAGGGATTGCAGGCAAGGAATTTCTAGGAATAATATCTCCTCTGGGAATAACAAAAATAGGCAACCTCGGCCTTCAGGTATATGTAGAAGGTGTGGTAAAGGCTGACATTGGACCAATGAATGCAGGCCAACAACAGACAGACAAGGCAACCCAATACCATTGGGAAAACCCTTGAGGGGCCTCTTGCAGGCCCCCAAGCCAAAAGCGGCCCAGTCATTCCCAGTTACAGTGGAAAACATGTCTCACCAAGAAAATTTAAAAATCCAATGCCTGCTGTAAAAAGCAATACAGGTCTAAATAATGGGTTAAATGTGGAGGATGAGTCAAAAAATCCAGTAGGACAGAGTAAATGTATATTTTGGCAGACTTCTATTAACGATCAAAGACCAAAGCTAAGAGTCTGTATAAATGGCATCTTTATTGAAGGCTTATTAGACACAGGTATGGATCTTGGCATCCGAATTGGCCTCTTCAGGAGGTAGATGTTCAGTTTCTGGGAATTGGAACCCTATCTCGTGTAAAACAAAGCACAAGATGGGTTGAATGCATAGGACCTGAAGGGCAAATAGGAAGACTAAGGCCATACATAGCCAATTTAGCAATAAATTTATGGGGCCATGACCTGCTACAGCAGTGGAATACCCAGATTAACATTCCTGCAGTCCCAGGACTCATAATTCTGGGAAGGATATAATGAGGTATTATGGTAAAAGGTCACCAGCCATTCAGGCTGTACAAGAACATACAGCAACCAGCAAACATTTGGAGGTACCAACAGCCTTACCTTTAAAATGGTTAACTGAGAAGCCAAATGGATCAAGCAGTGGCCTCTAGCTGAAGATAAATTACAGGCTTTGGAACAACTGGTACAAGAGCAACTAGATGCTCACCATATTGAAGAATCAACCAGCCCTTGGAATTTTCCTGTGTTTGTTGTAAAAAAGAAATCTGGTAAATGGAGAATGGTGACAGATCTAAGAGCTGTCAACAAGGTAATTCAACCTATGGGTCCTCTACAATCTGGAATTCCTTTGCCTTCTCTATTACCAAAAGGATGGCCTCTTACAGTTATTGATTTGAAAGATTATTTTTTCATTATACCTTTACAAGAAAAGGATAGAGAAAAATTTGCCTTCACAGTGCCTACTTACAATAATTCTTGCCTACTAGGAGATATCAATGGACTATCCTCCCACAGAGGATGCTCAATAGTCCCACATTGTGCCAATATTTTGTAAGTCAGCCATTGGAAATAATTCATAAACAATTTCCTAAGTCTATAATTTACCATTACGTGGATGACATTTTGTTGTCTGATTCAAATACAGACACTTTAGAAAGGATGTTTGAAGAAGTAAAGGAAGTCTTGCCTAAATGGGGATTAGAAATTGCTCCTGAAAAGATTCAAAGAGGAGATTCTGTTAATTACCTGGGTTACAGAATAGGTTTACAGAAAATTAGAACACAAAAGGCTCAAATTAGGAGAGACCAGTTATGGACTCTTAACGACTTTCAAAGATTGTTAGGAGACATTTCCAGTCTACAACCAGCTGTTGGGATAACACCTGATCTAATAGTAATAGTTCATTTAAACCAAACCTTAGAGGGTGATAAAGATTTGAATAGAATTAACATCTGAAGCAGAAAAGGAACTGACAATGGTTGAGGAAAAATTACAGGAGGCACATGTGGATAGGGTAAACCAAAATCGTAGATGTATCCTAGTCATATTGCCTTCCAGAATTTCTCCTACAGGGATTTTAATGCAGAGGGAAGATATTATTTTAGAATGGATATTTATACCGCATAAACCAAGTAAAAAATTAAAAACTTATGTGGAAAAAGTCTCTGAATTAATTATAAAAGGTAAACTGAGACTTCGTCAACTAGCAAGTATAGACCCAGCAGAAATTATAGTGCCTTTTACTACTGATGAAATAAAAAAGTTATGGGAAGACAATGAACCATGGCAAAGAGCTTGTGCTAATTTTTTGGGAGAAATTAGTAGCAACTATCCCAAAAGTGATAGACTTAACCTCATAAAAAGAACTTCTTGGATTCTTCCTCGAATTGTATGTGATGCACCAATAACTGGACCCGTACATTTTATACTGATGCAAATAAATCAGGGAAAGTAGATTACAAATCAGAAGAATTGAGTAAGGTGGAATAAAGCCCTTATAATTCTGTCCAGAAGGCAGAATTATATGCCATTCTTATGGTGCTAAGGGATTTTAAAGAACCTCTTAATATAGTTACGGATTCACAATATGAAGAAAGAGTTATCTTGCATATTGAAACTGCTGAATTTATACCAGATGATACAGAATTGACTTCATTGTTTATCCAGGTGCAAGACATAATCAGGAATAAGCTTTGTCCTATGTACATAACACACATCCGATCCCATACATAAAATTAAAAAGTCTGATTCTGTGACTTTAACCCCAGTGTGTCTGTCACCATGACATTAAAGGGCAGAGTCAGATGCATTAGCTAGAGTTCCTTTTGTTTTATTTTGTTTTTTGAGACAGGGTTTCTCTGTGTATCCCTGGCTATCCTGGAACTCACTCTGTAGACCAGGTTGGTCTCAAACTCCCAGAGATCCTCCTGCCTCTGCCTCCTGAGTGCTGGGTTTAAAGGCATATGCCACCACTGCCTGCCATTAGCAAGAGTTTGTTAGCCAGTCAATAGAACTGATATGTTGAGCTTCAGGTTCCATGAGAAATTCTGTTTCAAAAAATTAGGCAAAGAACAATAAAGATACTTGGCATGGACCTCCAGCTTTAACAAGTGAGAGAAGGGGGAAGTGCACATTTAACACACACACATTACTTATGGCAGCTGTGGTGGCACATGCCTGGAATCCCAGCATGTGAGAGTTCCTGGCAGGATGATTCTTCCAAGTTCAAAGCAAGCCTGGACTACTTTAGTGAAGTTCTGTCTCAAAAAAAAAAAAAAAAAAAAAAAGGCTGGGCAGTGGTGGCACACATGCACATACCTTTATTTCCAGCACTTGGAGCGGTGGGGAGGGAGGCAGATCCCTGTGAGTTAGAGGCCAGCCTGGCCTACAGAATGAGTTCCAGGACAGCCAGAGCTACACAGAGAAAACCTATCTCAACAAACAAAACAAAACAAAAAATAATGCCCCCCCAACTATAAAAAGAAAAAAGAAAAAATGTCAAATCTTCTTCCCCTCTCTCTTTTCGACAGATTCTCACTCTGTCTCTGGTGGGGCAGTCCTGAACTGTCTATGTAACCAGGATGATCCCAGCATCACAGACACCCACTTGCTCCGCCTCCCATCACAGCAGCTCATCAGGTATCTATATATGGTGGGTCTGAACCCTCTCTCAGGAGCTGGAGGCATAGGAAATGCATTTGACTTCACAGGCCATCTGACATCTGCGGTATGAAGCAGTCACACATCAGACATCCATGAATGATCACGGCTGTATTCCAGTGTAAGTTTAAATTGGAATTTCAGATCATTCCACATGTCTTTTTGATTTTTCCAACCATTTAAAAAATGCGAGCCACTGTTGGCTCCCGGGCTGGACAGGCGGTAGGCCATGTTTTGTCTGTAGGGTGCAGCTTCTCAACCTGGCTCTGTATACAATGTTTTCTCTGGCTGCCTTAAGTTGCATTGCATACATGTGTCATTGCTGACTCGGATGTTATCTCTTTCACAAGATAATTGGATTGGACTTTAGGAAAGCTAGGACAAGCACCTTTGTGGTTAAGCCTTTAAGGACTCATCTCTGAGTATTTCCTTAAAGAGAAATTCCTGCATGGGGAATTCCTAGTTCAAAGAGTAACCACAACTTACCACTCTGTGTGTGTGTGTGTATGTGTGCGTGTGTACGCTCATATGTACATTTGTGCTCCCATGTGCACAGGTATGGAGGTCAAAGGACATCTTTCTGGAATTGGTTCTTTTCCTCCCACTGTGTTGATTCTGGGGATCAAACTCAGCTTGTCAGGCCTGGCAGCAAGTGCCTTTAATGGATGAGCAACCTTGCTGGATCAGCTTATGGTATTTTGATACCACTGTACAATCTCATGTCTAGAGCAGACATCATGAAGATGATCTGAATGAATCTGGTCTGGTAGTCCAGGCTTATGCTCTAGCTACTAGAGAGGCTGAAGCAGGAGGATCCAAAGTTCAATGCAGGCTTGTGCAATTGAACCAGACCTTCCAATGTAAAAGTAAAACAAAGTCCTGGATCCATCCTCAGCATTGCATTAAACCATCATGGTGGTGATCTCTTGTCATTCCAGCACTCAGGAGGCGGAGGCATAAGGATCAGAAGATCAAGGCCTTTCTTAGCTATATAGCAAGTTTGGGGTTAGGGAAGATGACAGTAGACTCTGCTACCACAAACAACAACAACAAAATGAGACTTTTTGGTTTTTAGTTTTTTAAGACAGTGTTTTTCTGGGTAGCCCCTGGCTGATCTAGAACTGTCTCTGTAGAGCAGCCTGGCCTCAAACTCAGAGATCTGCCTGCTTCTACCTCCTGTGTGATGGGAGAGAATTTTTTTTTCAATAAGTGCTGGGATGTAGCTCAGTGTTAGAGCACTTGCCTAGCATGAACGTGACCCGAAATTCAACTTTCAACACCTCAAAGGAAAAAAAAATCTGAACACGAGAAAGGGCTAGACTCCCAGAGCACTAAAGATGTAAAACCAGAACTGCAAATTTAAAACAGAAGTCTTATGGAACTGTGGCTCCCACCTCGAGCGCCCTCTAGAGTCCACTTGTGCATCAACTGTCCCTCTTTGGGTTCCAGGCGAACTGGGCATCTATTAGGGTGGGATAAGGACAGCGGCAAGCCACGTCCTTGTGCCCATCTCTGGGGCTCTGCTGTGGCTTAAGGATGGACAGTCTATCAGAGATGCATCCCCGATCCGCATCTCTGAGATAGATCAGAAGTCAAAAGTGGATTCCTTTCCAGTTTGTAACTAAAGTCACACAGAGCTCGTGTATTGTGACCCATCTCCTGGACTCCTGGAGTCCAAAATGTAGCTGCAGAGGGTCTATGGGCCTGTAGTCTTGGATGCAACTTCCTCATTGGCTCTCTTCAAGCGAAGGATGGTGATGGGAGTGGAAAGGGGGACTAATGTTTCAGAAATACTTGACCGAGTGGTGGTGGCGCATGCCTTTAATTCCAGCACTCAGGAGGCAGAGGCAGGTGGATCTCTGTGCGTTTGAGGCCAGCCTGGTCTACTAGCAAGAGCTAGTTCCAGGACAGGCTCCAAAGCTACAGAGAAAGAGAAACCCTGTCTCGAAAAACCAAAAAAAAAAAAAAAAAAAAAAAAGAAAGAAATACTTGGCAGAGGAAACGTCTGCCCTTGGATGAGGGTTCTGACAACTGTATCAGTAACTACTTGTTCTTGCTTTCCTCTGATATTCCCCTCATATCTTCTGCGCCCCAAAACCCATTCAGAGGAGGTTGTTATCTAAGGGTCCTCCTCTGGGAGGCACTGTGAAACATACTGGATAAGCAAGTGAGTCCTGATGAGCCCAGGAGGGGTGGGGTAGGGTTTAAACGCCCACCCTGTGCCAAGCATACCATTACCAGTGTTTGTGTGGGTGGGGCTAGGGACATAGTTCAGTTGCTAGAGTGCTTGTCTAAAATGCCTGAGGTCCTGGGTTTGATTCCCAGCACCACATGAAACTGGTTGTGGTAGCACATGCCTGTCCACCTGGCAGGGCTGACCTGACACTCACAGCCATCCTCCCGAGTGCTGGGATACAGACATGCATCATCATGCCTGGCTGGCATTTTACTAACAAGGAAGAACTCAACACACAAAGGGGGTGGATCAGGTACCATTGTCATTCCTTGTCATTGGTGTTTCTCTCTCTCTCCTCTTCCTCCCTCCACCCCCTACCTCTTCCTTCCTCTGTTTGTGTATATTCAAATGCATGTATGCCATAGTGTGGCTATAGAGGTCAGAGGATAACTTATAAGACTTGGTTATCTCCTTCCACTCTGTGAGTTCCAGGGATTGAATTTAGGTTATCAGGCTTGATTGCAAGTGCCCTTACCTCCTGGGCAATCATGCCAGCCCTCTCGCTTATCCAAATTCTGAGACACTCAGCCCAAGAAAGTTACATGGCTGGATTGAAGTCGCATATGTACCAGGAGCTGGAGTTAAGACTCTCTCAGCAAGCCCTTTTGATATGTCTGCAGGGGGTAGAATCTGTGCCAATCTTCTAGTTACTTCTATTCTTGCGCTCTGGTTATCCCAGTACAAGGCCAGTACTAGCTACATAAAAAGACCCTGTTTGAATAAATAGAGCAACGGTAGAGTCAGGTGTGCTTCTGCAAGCCTATAATCTCAACACGTGAGAGATAGAGGAAGGAGGATCAAGAGTTCAAGGTTGTCCTTGGCTATATATTCAGGCTAGGAAAAGCTACAAGAGACCCTGTCTCATAATAACTAAAATCAAACAAACAAAAAATAACCAATTAATGAGACAAGCAAATAAAAACAAAAACAAAATTCACCTATGAACACTGCCCCTTGGTGCTCACAGTGGCCTAGTTCCATAATCCCTGTGGGTACAAAAACCTATAGTGTCCTGTAAACTCTCAACTCCCTTATATAAATAAACTGCAAAGGACTCATACGTAATCTATGCACATCCTCCAATACATTTTATACTATCTCTAGAAACTGGGTGGGTAGTGCATCCCTGTAACTCCAGCTGTAGGGAAGCCAAGAGAGGAGTCTCATGAACTTAAGGACACCTAGCACTTCATAGTGAGACCCTGTCCCATTAAAGAAATAACCAACCAACAACCTTCATATCTATTCATGCCTTTCTGTCTGATCTTGTTCCTAAGGGTCAATAGAAAGAGTCTGCAATAACCAACTCCTTCTTCGCCCCAAGACCTTGTTTAGACAATACTATTACATGGTGACTCCAGACATCCGTTTACACCATGCTCTCTGCTCTGAAATCTCTACCCTGTGCAGCCCACTGGCCCTCATCTTATCACCAAGATAAATAAAATTGACCTTGGGCTAGGAGACTGCATTAGCAACTAGTTGACAGATCAGAGGGCATAAGGAGAGATAGAGGGACACAGGAAGTAGTAGGAGGGATTTGGAATGGCACGGGTGTTTCTGTTTTGGCGAAGGAGAAGCATGGCTCTTTCAGAGACACCAACGAAGAAAGTAGCTAGTTGCTGCTCAGCCTCTTTGAACTCACAGGTTTTCATTCCAGCCTTTGAATCTTGAGTCTTATTTATAAACAGAATGATAGAGATTTAATTAAAGCTACCTTTAGTACCTGCAACAAGGCCAGTGCCTGCAGGAACAGAATTCCTGCCAGGCTGTAGCCTGAGCAGCCAGGCCCCTGAGAAGCAGGCTGGTAATTGCAGAGCTGCAATTGCTGGCTGAAATAGCAGTAGATTAAGGCACAGTAATTGTGCTGTAGATAAGACAAGGGGTGTGGAAGTGCATGCTTAAATCCTGTGGGGTGGAGGCAGAAGGATCAAGAGTTCAAAGACAGCCTGAGCTTTATAGTGAGTGGAGGCCAGTCTGGGCTAAGTGAGATCCTGTAGTATTTGAGTGACAATGGCCCCCATAGACTCATAGTGGAACTGTTTCAGAAGGATTAGGAGGTGTGGCCTTGTAGGTGTATCCCTGGAGTAGACTTTGAGGTTTCAGAAGTCCCTGCTATTACCAGTTAGTTCTCTTTGCCTCATGTTGGTGGATTCAATGGTAAGATTCCAGCTGCTGCCCCAGCACCAGACCTGCCTGAATGATGACATGCTTCCCGCCATGATGGACACGAACTCCAACTCTCTGCAACTGGAGGTCCAAATTAATGCTTTTGGGGGGGAGCAGGTTCAAGACAGGGATTCTCCATGTAGCTCTGGCTGTCCTGGAATTCACTCTGTAGACCAGGCTGGCCTCTGACTCACAGAGATCCTCCTGCCTCTGCCTTCTGAGTACTGGAATTAAAGGCAAGTGCAGCCACCACCTGGCTAAATGCTTTCTTTTATAGTTACCTTCTTATGGCGGTTTGTCATGGCTATGGAAGACTAACTAAGATAGATCCCGTCTCAAAACACTGGAAGA
>PVIU01020381.1:6181-34213 GCA_004026605.1 Ondatra zibethicus
AAAAAAAAAAAAAAAAAAAAAAAAAAAAAAAAAAAAAAAAAAAAAAAAAAAAAAAAAAAAAAAAAAAAAAAAAAAAAAAAAAAAAAAAAAAAAAAAAAAAAAAAAAAAAAAAAAAAAAAAAAAAAAAAAAAAAAAAAAAAAACCCTCAACACATAATAGGCAATTCACTAAACATAGAACAAAGACAGAATTTTAAGAGGTGTAAAGAAAAAAAGCAGATCAAGGTGATACAAATTGGAAAGGATGAAGTCAAATGTTCACTATTTGCTGATGATATGATAGTATACATAAATGACAACAAAAATTCTATCAGGGAACTCCTACAGCTGATAAATGCTTCAGGAATGTGACTCTGGATACAAGATCAACTCAAAAGATTAGTATCCCTCCAATATACAAATGATATATGGGCTGAAAAATAAATCAGAGTAATAACACCATATACACTAGCCACAAATAATGTAAACATCTTGGGGTATCTGTGATCAAACAAGTGAAAGACCTATATAACAAGGATTTTAAGTCTTTTAAGAAAGAAACTGTGGAAGAGATCAGAAAATGGAAAATTCTCCCATATTCATGGATCAGGATTATTAACATAGTAAAACAATGGCAGTCTTCAAAATCAGTTTACAGAATCAATATAATTCCCATCAAAATCCCAACACAATCATCACAGACTTCAAAAGAACAATGATCAACTTCAAAATGAAAAAAAAAAACAGGGTAGTTTACACAATCCTGCAAAATATCTGAACTTCAGAAGGTATCACTATCCCTGACTTCAAGCTCTACTTTAGATCTATAATAATAAAAACAGTTTAGTATTGGCATAAAACAGACATGTGGATCAATGTAATTGAATCAATGTCCCTGACATTTATGCAGACACCTATGAACTTCTGACTTTTGGCAAAGAAGCCAAAAAAAATACAGTGGAATGAAGAAAGCATCTTCAACAAATGGTGCTGGTATAACTGGATGGTAGCATGTAGAAGAATGCAAGTAGACCCATATCTATTACCCCACACAAAACTCAAGTTCAAGTAGATCAGGGACCTCAACATAAATCTAGTTACACTGAAGCCAGTAGAAAAGAAAGTAGAAAGTAGCTTTGGACACACTGGCACAGGAGTCTCCTTCCTTAACATAAAACCAGTAGCAAAAAAAATTGAGAGCAACAATTAATAAATGGGACCTCCTGAAAAGCTTCTGTAAGGCAAAGGACACTCTCAATAAGACAAAATGGCAGCCTAAAACATGGGAAAAGATCTTCACCAACTCTATCTCTGACAGAGGAGTTATCTCGAAATATATAAAGAACTCAAGAATATGCATTAAAATAACAAATAATCTCATTAAATATGGGACACAGATGGAAACAGCATGGGGGTGGGGGTGGGGGTAGGGTAGGGAGAAAGGGAAATGGAGTCAGGTAACAGGAGGTGAGGAGGGTAGGGGAACTGTGGTTGGTACGTAAAACAAACAAATAAATAAATATAAATTTTAAAAAATCATATGATAAAAAGCATGCTTCAGATTATATTTTCTCTCTATGGAAATTGCTATATTCCTGCTTAATATTTAAGTGGTCAGTGTTTTCATACCTCCATTTTTTCACTACAAAAGTAGAAATTGAATTCGTTGATGTGGATGTATGGACTGGAAGTGAAATCTTGCAGCTGTAAAAGTCAAACAAAGCAGCCAGAGTCAGCATCCAGGCCACTGAGCTTTTCAACATATGTTACAGCATCCTGTGACTTCTTACTCACAGAACAATTGACTTGACTTTCCCCATCACCAAAATGAAAATATATAAATCATTCATCTTTCCACATTTTCAGACACAAACTGGGAAACATCTGTGACATTTTGCTTCTCTTTGCAACGTTCATACTGGTCGTAAACTGTTTGTCTCTCTCAACTCCCTGAGCCTGGAGTCTGTTTTCTTAGGAACTACTACCTGAACAAACCTGAATATTTTGACAGATTTCTCAGTAACTTTCTTTTCATGAGTTTTCCCTTGATAAGTTTCACTTTTTCTCCAGTATTTCGTAGCTAATGACAACTATGACCTAACAGCAGTAAAATACACCAATGCAACATTTAAGAGCCAACATCTGGTGCAGGAAAGCACAAAGGAAAACTATGATATTTCACCACTAAGTGGACTGGAATATCTGAGATACTAAACTGTTCCAATGACAGTAAGTGCTTTCACTTTAGTTTTTAGAAAACAAAAGGCATTTTACAATGATATTATTAGATCATAATACCTGCCTAAAACTGATGAGTAAACATTTTCACAGAGGCTTTTCTGTACTTAAGTGAGAATGTCTTGGAGAAACTGATAATCTATAATAAAATTTCTATTAACTCTATTTTCTTTCAAAGTAAAATTTTCATTGGTGCCTTAATGTTATAAAGATAATGCAATTCTGTCATCTCAATTTCTTTTAAAGAATATTTTCTTAAGCAGATATTTATTTTTGAAGGATTTAACATAACATTTAAAAGAATAATGGTTTTAAATTGTTTTGAGATTTCTCCTACCCAAATTTCCCCTGTGAACCCAGTTCACCCTTTATAGGTCATTAAGGGCAGGCAAGATGGCTCATAGGGTAAAGTCACTTACCACCAAATCAGATGACCTGAATTTAGCTCCAAGAAAACACAGTGTACAAAGAGAGAAGCTAAAGACCACAGGTTGTCATCTGACCTCCAGAAGCGTTCCATGATACCTCTGTGAACACACATTCACACACACACACACACACACACACACACACACACACAAAACACACACACACACTTACACACACACACTTTTTTTTTTCAAAAAAATAAGGGGTTGGAGAGATAGATCAGAGGTTCAGATCAGAACTTCTCTTAGAGCAAATGTGAGTTCTATTACCAGCCCCCATATCTGGTTGCTCACAACCATGTATAACTTTTACTTTAGAGATTTGATGCCCTCCCTCCTTTGCCTTCCATTTGCACCTACATGAAATATGCTCATAAATACACACACAATAAATCTCAAAATAAATTAACATAATGTTTTAGAGATGTTATATAGTAATGAGTGTTATCCGGAGTAAAACAGCACTAATTAACTAGTAACCATGAGAAATTTTTTCTTCCTATTTATATTTTCTTACCTAGGTTTCATTGTAGAAGCACCATACTTCACAGTTCCAGACCAGGTAGACCAGTCTTCTGGAAGCATATGAAGCATAGGTCATTAATTCATTTAGACATTTAATACTTCACAAACAGAATCACTTCAACATGCACTTAAAAGCCAAATTAAAAATATGAATGGTTTTCTGCAAAGGAACTTATGAAATTCCTGCAGAAATATTTGAGGCAAAGATCACCAATCATTGTCAATAAAGAGAGTTTAATAACCCAGAAAAATAAAAGAAGTATTGATAACTGGCCGGGAGAACATATAATTAAAATCCCTCCTCTTCAGAAGTAGTACATTAACTGACCTTTAAAAATGCCTTTGTTATCAACTGTGATCAATAAAACATCTTACTTGTGACAAAAGCAGATTATGAAATCTGAAAACACAACAAAGTAAGTAAAAATTTTAAGAAAATACATTAGGCTAAAAGTCAGAGAAATGTATCACACTGCCTCAGGCCTGCCTCCTGCCATTTCGGTATGAATGACAGTGAAGCTACACTCATTGATTTGCCGTCATTTATGCCTCCTTTCATGTAAACTTTCAGCGTCAAATAGTTCTGACATAGACCATAGAATCAAAGTATAAATTACTAGCAACTATGGCTCTTTATAAGAGAAAAAAATAAATTGACCTTCAGAAAATAATTATTCATAGGAAATTGAAATGTAATCGCCACCACAACAGTTATGATGCTTAACAAAGGGCATTTAGGCATCCCAAAATTGGACAGAACTGAATTTCCAGGAGTCTGGTGGAAGCCCTGTGGAGATGCTGCAAAAGGAAATCAAAAACAGCACTGGATTTAGTGCAAGAAAATTTCAGACAAATAGATAAATAGAAAAATGCAACAGAGTCATGAAAGAGTAACATTAAAATAGAAAGAAAGAGAAAAAGAAAGAGAGGGATGGAGGGAGAGTGGGAGGGAGGAATTAAGGAAGGAAGAAAGAAAAAGAAAGAAAGAAGTAACACTGAGACCATGCAAAGTGTTGCAATACAGAAATGGAATGTACCTGCTCATAGAGGCCCATGATTACAAGGTTAGATCCTCACTCAGCTTAGCCTAATGTATTTTCTTAAAATTTTTACTTACTTTGTTAAGTAAACTGCACTTAGTTAAAGAAACTGCAGAATATCTGTAAGGGTATCACCTACTGGGAAGTCTGAGTCCATTGCAGGACAGCCTGTTGCAGGGTATTAAGGGGTGCTGTTCTTTTATTGTCTTGATTTCCTGACTGCCTCTAGTCTGAATAGGAAATTTCAGGCACACATTCCAACTGTGATGTGCTGTGCCACAAGACCAAACCAATGTCCAATTCTAAAACTATAGACTTGCGAGCCAAAATAATCCTTTGTGTCTTTATAAATAGATAATCTTCGGAATTGTATTAGTCAGTCAACTAACACAGAGAGATGGAAACTCTGTTAGCCCAGTAGAGTGAACGATAGAAGACAAAAGATGAAGAAGTATTGAGAAAAGGATGCTGATACATCAGAAAGCTGTAAAGCAAAGAAAAAACTACTTCATTGGTGATGATGACTCAAGAATCCTAAGGAGGAACCCTGTAGATATATCACTCAGAAAATAAGATGCCACAGAAATGCTGCGTCTCAGCCATATGTCGATGCTGGTTTCATTGCTGCCTAAGGAAGATACTTTCTTTCTCTATTTATACACACGCACACACACACACACACACACACACACACACACACATACACAAGCAGGCATGAGCATTTGTATTTATTTTATGTGATAGACAAGATACTGGTAGCTTCCCAATAATGTGTTATTTTTTTCTTTCAAATAAACCTATTTTTCCTTTTTCTTTTCTCAAATGCTACCTTATTTTATAACCTATAATAAGCTTTGTAGTTGTAAAACACATATGTTGTATAATTAAAATTGAGACACTTTTAGGGAAAAGTCAAAAATTGTACAATCAAAATAAAATGAACATTTCTGTGCAATATATAAAATAAAAATGATAAATTGGTGAGCCAGATGAGGAAATCTATCAGACCTCATCATTTAATTAACTATAAATAAACATGCATTAACTAAGTGAACACTTGAAATAATGAGTTTCTATTTCCTTTAATGCCAGTAATTTATAAGTAGTTTAAATACACATCAAATTCTTAATATATAACTATTTTCTTATCAAAAAATTTTTGTTTCCATAAACTGTAAGAAGAGTTATAGATAATCTATTCTTTTGAGAACTAGTCTACAACTGCTAATGATTTTACATCATTAGCTCTTAGCTTAGGGTAAATAATTGTTACCTTTTGTAATAAGCCCATCTTGTTTTCTTCACAAGACATAAAGATACGTGATTTTAATCTTCAAAGTGTTTCTTAAGTTTAAATGTGATATAATTACTTGGATTTTGAAAAAAGGGGGAGTTGGAGACTGGTAGACTGATTTAATGTAACCAATGGAACTAAAATTTTACATTTTATTCTGCCCAGGGTGATGATCCCACTGTGGATGAATAGATGACTTCATGCTTCAGGAACTTTTCACACCTCAAGTGCAAAAAGAAATCCCATCCACGAAAGTTCCCAAGTATAGCTAGATAACAAATCTCTCAGTTACACTTGGAACAAATAGAATAATACTCTTTTTTTTTTTTATCCTTTCTTCTTCTTGACATTTTTCTATGCTGGTTAGTCTTAGCTTTAAAATGTTTTCAGTGAGTATTCTTTCACATCACAGAAAAGACAATACTTCACTGAAAAACAGGGTTGAAAATGTATGTCTTGAACAAGAGTGAAAGGAAATAGTCAAAAAACAAACAAACAAAAAAGATCTTTTCATTTCTGTGTGAGCATTGAAGGTGCCCTGAGAATTATATCTCTGACATTTCCACTCAAGGAAATAAATGAGTTCTTAATTGTCCCATATTATTGAAGTTCTAAGTTCTTCATATAAATCACTGAGGATGTTCCAAATCAGTTTTCCATGCCATGTCTTCAGATATTCTCTGAGTAGACTGCTGGAGGAGCAGCTTATCCGAGGGAAGAGTCACTAAGTATCTGCTTTCAAAAGAGGCTGACCTCATTGTACCCAAAAAGACACTAAGCAATCAGATTGTCCTTCAATACCATGAACCTTCTTGTCTTCTCCTGTCCTTTCCTTCCATCTTTTATTCTCATTATCATAGATCATTTTTCAGACATAGCCTCTTAAATATCAAATACTCCCCCTTTAAAATGGCCTTCCATTGAGCCAGTATTATCCAATCGCTGCTTTTCCTTATCCTGATGAATCCACTCTCCAGTTCAGAATTTGCAAATTTACATTAATGCATGCCCTGCCTTTCACTTTCACATGATGTAGTACTATGTTCTCTTTCCCCATCTAAACTATCAACAATAACATACCTATTGTATCAGAAAGTTCATCTGTAGTAATATGTGCAAACATCTTCAAGAAACTTCCTGAAACTGGTGTATAATTTGGTAGTTCATGCCACATTTATTAAGTAGCATGTGATGTGAAGAAAGTCCTATGAAATGGTTAATATATGCATCATTCTCATAATTACCTGCATTTACTAAAAGAAAGCATACAAATAATAAGTAAACATATCTCTGTTCTAGAAGATGTGAAGGATTTTCATTGTCCTTTGGAGAGGTTCATCAAAACCACCCAAATCACTGTTTGGGGCTTTTATTTCACTACATTGTCTACTTTGAAAAAATATTTAACATCTCAGCATGAAAATTTGTAATTACCCTTTCTGACTACTTAATTGGTATCCATCAATAGGCTTGACAAAATCATCACATTTACTCTTTTCCATAACTCAGAATGTTGGGGTTGGAGATATGGCTTAGAGGTTAGAAACGCTGGCTGATATTCTAAAGGATACAGGGTCAATTCCCAACAACCACATGATAAAGCCGCAAAACAATCCCATACCAGTTTGGATTAAAAGGGGTTATTTATTGGAGTGGAAAAAAACTTATAGAACACTGTCCTACACCACAGTCCTCTTGTCGCAAACAGGAAACAGAGAGTCTAGCAGTCTCCTGTGGCTTTTTAAAATGAAAAAGACCACACCCCAGTGGCTGGTATCTTAAAGGCTATTGGCTGAAGGAGCGGAAAATGTTCCCATAGCACCTCCCCCTTTTGTTTAAGTAAGAGAGTTCTAAATCTACTACAAAATTATATACAATAAAAACAAATATCCTATTCTAACTAGCTTAAGTCTTGTATAATAAATAACTTGGCCAAGTCACAAGAGGAAAGTAACTACATTTATCTAGTCTTCAATCCCATCGAAGATCTGAGAAGGGAAATAATGTTACCTGAGTAATTAGGAAATGCAATCAAACAACTTCCAAAATATCAAAAAATCACAGAGACAACTGGCTACCTGGGCAATCACCCAAAGTCACGTTTGCAGTGTTGAAGCAACCAACTTTGGCTAAGGCCTAGAATAACTGACAGATTATTTTTAAAGGCAAGAAAGTTTTCAAAACCGTCTTACCCTGTCTTAGCAAGATTTGACAGTTCTCCTTATCCATTTCCGGATACTATGTATTTTGTCAGTAGTTGAGGTATGGGCAGTTGCTTGCCCAGAGGCCAGTTTTGCCAAGAAGAAGACAAGCTCCAAGTGGAGTGTCTTTGGTGCTCAACAGTCTCTCGGGAACAGATCGGTGTTGCTAGGAGTGATTGTGTCTCACTACCAAAGAACTCTAAGTTAGATTAATTGTCATTTTCTACGGCTCTTTGAAGAGGTTGAAGACTATTTATACAGAATATAATTTCTATGTATCTAAAGAACCTGATTAGTCTAACTATAAATATGACAAACATAGATCACTACTGATCTACATTTCTTAATATCTATCTAACTTAAAGACTAAGAGAATAAACAATTGTGAAATAAATGAGGACAATGACCCTCCAAATGTAAACAATGTACAAGTATACATTGTAATATGGTAAATATATATATATGTATATATATACATACATAAACAATATATAAGTATCTTAATCAGAGGTAGAAATGTACACTGCAAATGGTAAATATATATATCAATACATAAAAAATGTTTTAAACAGAGGTAGAAGCATGCATGCATACACTATTCAATATAATTTAACTTTGTATCTCTATATAAGAATCTATGCCAATGTAATTATCTATAAACAATAACTCACAAATACCAATCTATTATCCCATCATTCCCTCTTTTCTTCCAAAAAGATCCCTGAGCCTATAAAATTCCTCTCCCAACCCTCAACCATATACTAATTATAATCAACCCCTAAATGATGTCCCTAAACCTGGGTGCAAACTATGCTGGAAGAGGGGACCTTGTCCTCTAGAATTACTTTCAGCTGTCATGGGGGCAACATTCTTTCTATGGGATCCTGTAAAAGTAAAATGATGGTTAAATTTCAAGATCAATGTCTGGTAAGATTGCAAATAGCCTCTGAGTATTTTGTTGAGGTCTGGCAAGAATGTTGTAAAAGATGTGTACCATTTCAGCTAACCAAGTTGGAACCGTCTTGTGCAGCTGGTACTTGAAACAGGTCTTGTAGTAGTGCTATCAGTATCATGACGTCATATTAACCAGGTGGAGTTGTTGTTATGGGGCCCCATCTTCTTCCTGGAAACTTCAAAGATAGCTGTGGGAAAAATTCTAAAAGTCACATTTATTCAGAATCAATCATAATTTTATAGCCTTCTGCTGTAATTGGTGATGAACTCATAATTTTTCTGTATAAATGTTGGTATATTTCTTGTCAACAATGATGATAATGGCTTAAAGTAAACTGAAACAAATCAAATGCTAATGGGTACTAATGGGCCTCTTAACTATGGCTCTATTATGTCATAGTCTCTGAAGATGACTCATGTCTAATCCATAGTATTTGTACCTATTGTAATTATCTATAAATAACTCACAAATACCAATCTATTATCCCATCATTTCTTTTTTTTTTTCAAAAAGATCCCTGAGCCTATAAAATTCCTCCCCCAATCCTCAACCATATACTAATTATAATCAACCCCTAAATGATGTCCCTAAACCTGGGCACAAACTGTGCTGGGAGCAAAAGAGGTTACACAGCAAAAGAGACTAATAGAAAATTGAATCATCAGAAGTCTGTGCATTTGGATCATCATCTCATTAGACATAATATGAGCACACTGTTTTATATATGTAGGGTGGAGGGAAAGAGTCAATCTAAGAGTAAAACAAGGTAAGGCAGCCTTGGAACCTATTACTGTCTTTGAGGGTAAACATGAGCTAAAGACTATCTTAGCCTCTAAATGTTAGAAAAAGCAAAAAAAAAAAAAAATGAATGTTGCCTTCTAGCCTCCAGAAAAATAACACAACAGCAACAGCAGCGGAATGGTAGCCCAGTACCAAATATGTATACTTCTTTGTGTTGTGCCATATATGTACTGGTCTCTAGAGTAGCCAGGAAAAATATTAAATCCCAAGAGCTGGAGTTACAGTAAGTTGTGAGCTACCTGAAGTGAGTACTGGGTCCCAGTTTAAACTGGGGACCCCAGAAGAGTAGGGAATACCTTAACACTTGAGAACTTTGTATGCTCATCTGCCCCACCAGTACCATGGAACAATTAAATTGTACATGTATGGTGTTGAAAGTTGTTCAGTCTCCTGAACAACATGTTACACTTGCTTTGGGAACTCATATAATCATCTTAACAAAATAAATTCAAGATGCAGAGGTGGTTCAGCAGTTAAAAGCTCTTACTCTCCTTTCAGAGGATTTGGGGTGTTGTAAGACCCACTGACTGCTCACAACCACATGTAACTAACAATGCTATGGAACCTAGCACAATTCTGGCTTCCCTAAACACGCCTCACACATGATGCTCTAGAACTAGCGTACATACAGGCAAGCATTTATATACATATTATTTTAAAATTAAATGAGTATTTTAAAAAATTGTCTATCACTATGGTATACAGTTGATTTTATATCTAATAGGTAGAACTGTCATGCAAGATTTTCCAAATAGCACAATAGTCTTTAATAGAACATTCTGTGTAATGGTGCAATGGGATGATGATCATGGAGGTTAGAAACATTGAATGTGACTATAAACATAAAAATGGGTCAAATCTATACTATTATTGCAACTATATTTAAATGAATGCAAATATGTGGAAAAGAACATGACATATAAATGTAAATTATGTGTCTAATCAAAACCAAAACAAACCACTGGGTTCATTGGGGAATTGACTCCCTGACACCTAACCAATGCTGGAGAGGACTAGAATACATTCTCCTTCTTCCTTCTCTATTAGTACCTTGGCTGGGTAAAGAGCTGGGATTCCGCCGCAAGCCAATATCAATAAGGTGTATAAAGTAAAGGTGATCACACTTGACACTTCACTCTTCCTCTACCTTCCTTCTGTACCAATGAGAACGAGTCATGTGTCAAATGTGCACTCACATCCAACAGCAACAGAGCCTGGGAACTGACTCCTGCTATCTAGCTGGCTAGAGGGGACAAGGTGTGAGGGAGAGTTTCTACAGGCCCCTGATGGCATCAGGAGGTGCAAATTGGTGTTCCCTTCTCTGAGAAAGTGTCAATAGGGCTGAGTAGAAGGTGAACTTTCACCAGACCTTTCTGCAGGAAAACAGTGAGTCAGTGTTCCACACTTCCTTGAGTGTGTGCTGATCCCAGTGCAGACAAGCTCCTGCTCTTACCTGGCCCTTTAGCACTCCTCAGGGAGGAAGATTTTCTAAAAAACACAGGTTAAGTGGAATAAAGAGCCTAAAAACCTCCAAAATTTTAAGAATGTAATTGTGAATATAATCATGGAAAGAACCTGGAAAATCTCAAACTGAAAAGATATCAAGATATCAAGATGAATCATATATTGGGGCTAACTATAAAAGATCACAAAACAGCCATCATAAAAAATGCTTTGATGGTTATTAGTTTACATAAATAAAGTATATACAGAAAAATATCTATAATGGAGAAGTTATTAAAGGCATGGAATAAAAAGCTTTAGACTAAAAAATAACAAACACCTCACTAAATGTTGTATGAGGGTTAATTTATATATGAATATGCTGTAGCTCAAGGATAATTTAATTCTAAACTATAAGAAGCAGTTATAGTACAATGAAGCCACTCTTGTTGATGGTGTTTAAAATACTTTGGATAAAGACACATAATATTCCCAACATGTTTTTTATTCATTTTTGTCTTACTGAAGTCAAACTTTCAACTTTCTCTATAGTACAGTAAATAGCAATTGTATCTATCTACTTTTCATCCCCGCAATCTTACCAGCTTCTTGACATCTTTTTTTTCCATGAACTCTATGCTCACAAATTCTTATCATTGCTTCTCACATAAAAGATAAACACACTATGTGACCTGCCCTGTTGTAAAAGGTACCGAGCCATGTAGCTAACATAGATAAGGATAATGGGTTAATATAAGCTACAAGAGCTAATAAGAAGCCTGAGCTAATGGGCCAATCAGTTTATATCTTAAAAAAAAAGATAAACACACTGTCATCATCTGTCCCTAATAACTTTTCTAACATTCTTCCTGGTACTTCTCAAGTACACAGAGATAAAGAAGGCTCTTCTGCACAGAACAACATGAAGAAATTAGGCTGAACAATTATTGTATTATACAACTTAGATTGTCTTAATTCGGAATGATTTTTGCTAAGAGTGGAAAATGAGAAAAATAGGCTCATGTTATTACAGTCGTCCCCAATACTTTCCAGTCTTCTTGATTCCATTTTGTAGAGCAAAACACAAGACTTAGAAAATCATGTGTATAAAATAATTTCTATTCCTCATGGAACACTAAAAAAGCTACTGTGTCCTCTCAAAGTTTGCCTCAGATGTTGAAACTGTTAACACAATGTTGCCATTGCCCTGCCACAAACACTCAAAAAATTTTGATAAGATCTTTTTTTTACACACACTGTTTGTTCTTGAAAAATGCCTGTCACAGGTTTGTTCTGTGGTTATACTAGACCACAGAGTTGGACTGGCGTGTATGCCTTTGCAATTGGACATGTACAGTTTGATTTTCTTCCTGACACCATAGAAGGAAGCAGAGGGTATTTTTCTTAGCTCACTTAGAAGTGCAGCTAAAAAGAAAGAAGCAGAAATGAGATTTTAAAGTTCTCAGCAACAAAAATCATGAAGACAGGAGCTTTATTACATCTTGTGACTGAAAGCAGGCGTCAAACTGCTTACCATAATCCCAAATGCTTTTATGGGTGTCCATTCGCCAAGACATGCAAGATCACTTTCAATATTCCCTTCTATTACGCCCTTTGGTCAGTCACAATGGCCTCCTGCTTTTTCTAGACAGCCAAACAAGCTCACAGAACCTATGAAAGTGCTTGTGAAAACTGTTTGCTAAAAATACACTTATTTTCTTCCTAACAAAGTTTGTTCATTTGGTTTCTAGTTATATTTCTATCAAACAAAGTACATTTCAATTTTTTCAAAAAAAAACATTCTACTACTTTTATAAAGTGGGGGGGGGAATAAGAGGGTGTCAGACCCTCTGAGACTACAGGCAATTGTGAACCAAATGAGATGATTGCTGGAATTCAAACTTAGATTCTGCTCCTTTAGAAGAGCAGAAAATTTCTTAGTCGCTGAATGGTCTCTATTGTAGCCTCAGGGTATACCTTCTTTTATTTTAAAGTAAGGAAGTCTGGATAACCAAACTTTTAATTAAATAAAATTTCAGAGTTCTAGTTAACTCCAAGGCTTAACTGAAAGTGTTCGGATATTACCTACTTTGGCAAAACACACTTGGTTGAATTGTTTGTTTGGTTTCTTCACTTGCTCTGTTGCCCTTCTCTTAAGTGAGTCACTGCTACTACCTGTTTAGCAACCTTCACTGAGATGGAAAAACAAAGCTTTTGAAGTGCAAGCACATTAAAAAAATATTCACCTATTCCTTCATCAAACTCTGTGATTGTAATTTCTCACAAATACATAGTTGGGTTGCTTTTGTTTTTTTTTTTTCTACGTAGTATTTTCTAGCGAGTAGAGCACTTGTCTAATTATTGCTTGATTATTGAACTGTTTGGAGGACTTAGTTGGTTAATGTTATGTTATGAGGAGTGACCCAGGGCCTCTCTTCCTTCAGGATGCAAACGTCACACTGCAGAAGCTAGGTGTTAGCCTTTCCTTTCTCTTCTTGCCTCCTGGCATAGATTCGCATATACACTAGTCCCTAAAGGGTTGAGACTCAGCTTTTCCAAGCACAAAGTTTTATTCACTGAGTACAGCTGTCAGCTTCTTTATTTTCAAAGAACATTTGTCACGACTGTTTCACCCTATGATTCACCTCTTATACTGAAGGCTTAGGTTTCTTCAAGGCCTGTAAACTCAGTAATAGCTTTTATTTTTTTTGCTTCTTTTCTCACTAGACATATCTTAAAAATGTAATCTATTTGTGTATAAGGAGGCTTGCACTTTCTATCATAGAGTGAATGTGGAGTAATAGCTTTTATTTTTTTTTTGCTTCTTTTCTCACTAGACATATCTTAAAAATGTAATCTATTTGTGTATAAGGAGGCTTGCACTTTCTGTCATAGAGTGAATGTGGGAGACAGAGGACAACATGAGGGATCATGGTCTAGCCTTCACCATGTGTGTCCTGGAGATTCATCTCAGGACATTAGTATTAATAGCAAGCGTCTTGCCTTCCCAAGTCATGTAACCAGTCCTAGAATTTTATTTATTTACTTATCTGTTTATTTATCTTTCTGAAAGTTTCCCCTTACTAGCTTGAAACAGAGGGTGGATATATTTACATTTTAAAATTGGTTTAATATTGCAGTCATATAATATTACCCATGGTTAATTTATAGCTATAAATCACATCAAGAATACAAACCAAACTGTTTATATTCCAAGGGTTTTGAACTTCCAACCTAGGGTATCAACAAAAGTGTGGCTTTTCAAAGCTCTGGTATCATGTTTTACCTATGGGTAATACCAGTTTGTGTCAGAAGGGGATGGGAAGGAGAAGTCTAAAGGAGGAACAATGATAGTACCTCTGTTGGCATCAAATATAAATATATATTTCCTAGGTAATACTTGCATTTGGGGCCCTCTACTGGAAAGCCCGTTGCCTGGTCCCAACCTTCATGCCTGTGGCCATCAATCATCTCAGAGTTATGGTGCTCTTGAACCGGTTTTCTTACAATAGAAGTTAGAATAATGTAGACTGTTCGGTGTGGAGGCGGCGTTGAAACCTGAGATCTAACAGCATGTCCAGGAATGGAAATGATCATCACATAACTGAATGCTATCTGCTAACATGGGCTTTCAACTTCTAGCATAACCTTCATCTGGCCTCATTCTCAGAGATATCACGAGGCTAGCGAATTTGGTTCATTTAATGTGTCATTCTCAGAATAGGTCTTGCTCTCCAAATTGATGCCATTTCTGTCTTCTAAATTGCTGTAATGTGAGACTGGGGACATTGCACTTGTGTCTGTGTGTTTTGTAAATGAAACCTAAAACTGGCAAAACATTATTTGCATTTGAGATATTTTTTTTCAATGAAAACCCTAAATGGGGCTCATGAGAAGTCTCAGGTGAAGTGGGCCCACGTTTCAGAGGAACTCCCTCCATCCCAGAGGATATAAAGAAAAGATTTATGACTCCAAGTGAAAAGACCAAGAGTGCTTGTGACTACAGGCCAATTCAGCTTTGAGTTTCTGGTTCACTGGGAGTCTAAAATGAGGCTGGGTGAATAGGCAGCAGTGGGCACAGATTCATGTCTCTGTAGATGAGAAGAAAAATCCTTCAGAGTGAGTGCAAAACATGCTTGAATCAGTGCCTACTTACTTATATTGAACCTATCTCTAAAGACTGTAGCTCATTTGTAAAAACCCAAGTACATTTATGTCCTGAGTTTAAATGTCAACAACATTTTATTAATAGTTTAGAATTCCCCATTTCCTCAATTAAAACATATCTTGATAACATTTTGCTTTATTATACACTGTGACTGAAACACTATCCAAGAAATGGAATTGGTCCACATTCCAATGTGCTCTCCAGTACTGGGAACAGGAAATCCAGTTATGTCTGCCGTACAGCCCTCTCAAGGAATATAATTCATTAAGGAATTAGAGCTCCAAGTTTTTAGAGTTTTTCCTTGCTGTGGAATTTTTAATATAAAAGGCTGAATCGGGATGTCTGTTTGTGATTTAAATGTTCCCAAATTGAAGACTTTTGCAGGTGCATTCAGGCATGTGGGTGGGATCTAGGTTACAGACTAGTTCACATTTCAGGACCAAAGTACAAAATGGGTGTGGAATGAATCCTCACTTGCCCCATTAACAACTGGCCTCATAGGCAACATCTGGAGTTCTCATAGGTATTTTATGACTAAAATAGCAGTAGTCACTTTGCTATTGGCTATAGTCCTTCTGGGCTAAGAATCACAACAGAGTCATTGAAAGAACAGTCTTTTCATTGATTAAAGAGGCTCAAGTATTATTCCCTTCCCATTTATGAGAGATTATGGAAAACTATAAGCATTTGCTCTCTCTTCAGTTTCTAATTGAGCATATCATAGTGTTTGACAGTCTCCTGCCCTGATGGGAATTAGAAATGAACAAAACTTCCAAACCTGATCCTCTTTCAGTTGGGCCCTCATGTGGCTAGGCCTATTTCTCTTCAATCTGGAGTGTCAAAGTTCTTGTACTATAATTGGAAATCTGCAAAGTGAGACCTGGTGGAAAATATACCACAGTGAAAGTCAACTGGCAAGTAATGAACTCAATTTTAGGGCAGCACAATTGACTATGGTCCTTTGTGTGTAGGCTTTCTTGACAGAACAACTTCTCCCTCCCTTATTGTGTCATTCATGTTATTGAGATAAAGCACCTAAGAAATATAGAAAAATATAAAATTGAAAGAGATTACTGAAGGCTTGAAAATGTTCGTGTCACTGATCTTCCTTCAGAAAATGTTTTCTCAGCCTTTTACACAACATCAGACACAAATAGAACTCAGCAACTCATCGCTCCTACAATGATAGCATTTGAAATGCTTCAAGCAACCATTTTCTTCTTTTACAGGGAACCTAGAGCAAGAGACACAGGAAGAGTCTCGACATTCTGATGCCAAGGCAGCTAAGCACTAAATTGCAGCTTGTGTTTATAAATGCAGGTCTAGGTCATGGGGGACCATTCAGTGGGTAGATTGCCTGCTGCATGCACATGGAAACCTCAGTCTGAATCCCCATCACTAATGTGAATAGCCTGGTCTGCTGGAGATCCTCTGCAATGCCATAAATGTTAGCACAGGTGCAGGAGGGAAAAATCCCAGAGTTCATGAGGCAGTCAGTTTAGGGCATCAGTTAGCTTAGGGTTCTGAGAGACCCTGTCTCAAAAGATAAGGTGAAAAAAAACCCAGGAAGATACCTGGCACCTCTGATGTCTACATGAATTAATGCCCACACATGAATTAATGCACACACACACACACACATGCACACAAAGAGAGAGGGAGGGACACAGAGAGCGACAGAGACAGAATCAGAGAGAGAGGGGGAGGGAGAAGGGAGATGGAAAGGGAGACACAGACTGAGATACTGAGATGAAGAGAGATTATCATTTCTTTGATGATTTTAAATATGCTTCTTAAAATGTTAGGTTGTGATCATCTATGATGATATGTAGATAGATAATGGGAAAATTATATTATTTTTCCAATTGGAGAAAAAGGGAATTCCAGGTTTGATCAGTGTGAGTTGGGTACATTGTAGGAGGAATTCCAGGTTTGATCAGTGTGAGTTAGGTACATTGTAGGAGGAGAAGGAGCTGCTTGTTTGTCCCAGCCACCCAGAACCGAAATAATCACACAGAAACTATATTAATTAAAACACTACTTACCCCATTAGCTTGAGCTTCTTATTGGTTAACTCTTATTTCTTAATTTAACCCATTTCTATTAATCTGTATATTGACATGTGGCTGTGGCTTACCAGGTAAAATCCCCAGTGTCTGTCTCCAACAGCTCCATGGCTTCTCCCACTCTGCCTTCCTTCTCCCCACATTCAGTCCAGTTTCCCCTACCTACCTAAGCTCTGCCGTATCAACAGGCCAAGGCAGTTCTTTATTCATTAACCAATAAAAGCAACATATAGACAGAAGAACCTCCCACACCAGTACATTGGACAGGAGTGGTTGAAATATATTTAAAAGGAATTGGTAATACAAAGTGGATAGGTAAACTGGACAGTGATGCAAAGGATAAGTAATAAATATTCTTTTCTTTAGTGCTCAAATTTTTAGCATTAAAGGGGTATGCAATACATTATCCAATGAAATCCAACATGAGCCATGATATTTTTAAATGTCAAAGTCTTAATGATTTTTTAACTGACAAGACTATGAAAGCATTGGTTAGATCTTCAGTAAATTATTTAAACATTTTATTTATTTTGTTTTACATGTATGGGAGTTTACCTTCATGTATGTAACTGCACTGGGTGCATACCGAGCCCAGGAATGCCTGAAGAGGGAATTAGATCCCTTGGAAATAGACATACATATGTTGCTGAGCTGATATATGAGTTCTGAGAACTGAACATGGGTTTTTGCAAGAACAGCTTTTGCTCTTAAGTACTGAGTGATCCTTTTAGCCTCTCCTTGGGAAATTTTGAGTGTGATCATGTCTAGAAAGTTAGTTATGAATGTGATGGTGTGACTGTTCACCAGTATCCAAGAAAACAAACACAACTACTTGGGGGGGTAGTTCTGTTTTCTAGAAACTCTGACATGAACTTAATAGGCCTAAAAATTGTTTCTGAAGCTGTTGTTCCCTGTAGTCTTCGGGAATTGAAAAATGACTATAGTTTAGCTGGGACTTTTTCCAGTTGTAAACTTTAAGAATTATTTTATATATTATGAATATCAATTGTATGGAAAAATTACATGAAGTTTAGAAAATATTACCAGTGATTTCCCCTGATTAAAATATGTTTAACAATCTGAGTATTAATTTTTTTCTCATTACTCGTGTTGGAAGCTGAGAGTAAGGTAAGAAAGAGAACAAACTGAGAGCACAGTTTAGTAGGATAACTTAAACAAGTCTTAACATATGTAATAGTTTCCAGGAAGAAAGAATACTATGCCTCAAATATTACTAAACTCTGTTAATATTAAAATCATTTAGGTACTTAAAATTTTTCTCATATAATTGAGAATGTTATTTCTTTCTAAATATGTCATAAGTGAATTTTGACTTATTTCTAATCCATGTCTTTAAAAAAAAAAAAAACTACCAGAGATACCTCCCAATTTAAAAGTGAGGTAGCTTGTTTGTCTTTAAAATAGAACTATAAATCAGTGAAAGAAGTTTAGTAATACCAAATCCACATTGGAACCAGTTTTTCAGGCTGCACTTCTTTCTGGACCTCTACTTGTGCCTTCACTTCTGTGTTTTCACCGCTTTCACTTCAAACTTTCCTAGTGTGAATGATGCACTAAATACTCAATTTAAATTTTTTATCATTAGTTATTTCTAAACAACCAATGGTGATAAGAAAGAAGTGATAGAATATTTGGTTCAGACTTTAAAAGGATTGATGCAAAAATCTTTGTTCCTTCTATGTAAACTTGGTTGAAAATCGTCTGTAGGCTTCTATGGTCTCTGAAGCTCTGAAATAGCAGGAAATGTTTTAACAATTAGAGTGAGCAAATTGTAAAGGGAAATATGGTAGTGTGTTACCAATGGAGGCTTTAAATAAAACATTCCTTCCTTAATGTAGTCCTGATGTTGCTCCATCTTCTGTGAGTTGGGGCCACTGCATTGCCATAGGCAAGCATCAAATATACAATAGTTTGATAATGGCAATACCTGCCAGACAAGAACAAGAGCACAGCTGTGATTCAAGGAAAGCTGACAGTCTACATGTAACTTTAGGCATCTTTTTGGTTCCCCTTGGACAAATTATAGACCAGAGTAACATCAGAGTGGTTGTCTTTATTCCATATGTATTCTTTAAAAAGTTTCAATTTGTCTAAAATCAGATACTTATCTACTTATTATAAAAATATGGAAATGTAATTGCTGGTGTATGAGTTTTATTCCTTAATTTTTGTTATGGTGATCATATTGAATGTATGAAGTATCATTACTACTTGGTGGAAAGGAAATACTTTGGCTGTAAAATTCTACACATTCTAATAAAATTAAAATATGCTAACAGAATTTATTGTTTATATTAGGATGTATTTGTTTTAGGAATTTGTATTTAGCTAATCAAACAAAATTAAGTAGATATATGTTTTTAGTCCTTATTTTTATATGACAGATAAGCAAGGCTATTAAATCAATCCAAAAATCAAGTGGAGGTAGTTCTAATAAAATACTAGATGACTAATTAAAAAAATTATAATAACCATTTAGAAGTCAATCTGTGTGATTCTTTTTTAAATTTTTCTGTTAAGAGAAATATTATTTCCAGGCTAAACTTAATAAGTGATTTTGGATAGAAACTAATTTTACATGCAGCATGCGTATGATTTTATGACAAATTGAGTTTAATGGACAATGAGCCCTGTACTTGATTATCAAAAGCCTAGTAGTCAGTCCTAAGAACACACACAAGCAACATTAAACAGATTTATTAGTATATATTTATAGTTATTTAAATTATGTCCACATATATGCACCAATAATAACAAAAAGAGGTTATTTATTTGATAGTGTGGAGAGACAAGAGGAATGGGGGGAGTGAAGAGAGGAAAATTATATAATTTTTATTAAAATAAAATAAATGCCTAAAACACAAATTATTACACATGGATGACCAAAGGTTAAAAGAAAATTTGACCTCAGACAAATCTTACATCTAGAAATATATTCCCTTGTAATTTATATGTTAAAACTTGGGCTCTGTGGTCAAGCATAATGCTTTAGACTGTTTTGCACCCCCTTAGTTAATGTTTCGACCTCCATTCATTAAGTGTTAATGTTTATCGGGGCTCAGTTTCATTATGTAACAGCCCTAGCTAATGATATGGTCTACATTAATGCCAAGTAGATTGTCATAATTCTCCCAATGCTTTCCAGGCAGTATTTGCTTTCATGTCATAGTTAGCTAATATTCAGTATTTTTAAAACCCATAGAGATACGAGTTTTGTGTTAACTAGTCTCTACCTACCTCTACTCCAGGCTTCATTTTAAATTCCTTTTTCCCTTTTAATTCAAACAAATTTTGAAAGATAATTAAGGGATTTCACCTACTGGATGCACTATGTAACAAAAAAATTATTAAGGAACAAATAATAGTAGCAGGCTGAACCTGTTTGAATGCTGAGAAGCTTGGTAATTTTTATTACTTGATTTACTTGTATTACCTCATGGCAAGTCATTGCTTTGCAAACTTTGTGGTGAGTTCAAACATAAGAATTGCTATTTATCATTCAAGGAATCCTTCGGACCTATATTTGCAGATGGCTAAAGATATATTCCTGGAAGAAATTCTTTGAACCCAAGTCTAGTTATAGCCATGAGTTTCACAGTAGTTTAGCCAATAATTGTCAAAATACATTGATAGTATATCCCATATAGCCCACATATGTAGCATCCTATCCATCCCAGTTGATATACATTATACTACATGATGTGCTTCAAGCAATGAAACAACCATCTAATGTAGTTTTCATAATTTATCTCATTGCTATATATTTAAATTTAATAAACTTAATGTTCAATTCCTCTTCTTTTCAACATTCTTTTAGAGTGTTTCTCTATATAACAGTGTTGCTTTTATTATCACTAGTATCAATTAATTACTCAGATTTATCCTTTATTATTAATTATACTTAATATCTTCCACTATACTATGATTTCTGATTTTGAGCTGTTTGAATCAATAACACATGCCACTATTATAAGCATATAGTTTTGTTTAAAAGAAATGATTTGCTCTGGTAATATTTTTATGATTATAGAAAATATGGTTGTAATAAATGATAAGTCAATATTTAAATGTACACCGAGTCTCAACTATAGCATTCAAAGTTTTAATAGATTTAAAAGTTTGGTTATGGGGATTTTCAGGCATATTTTATAGAAATGGTTTGATTTTAAACAGGATGTGTATATATTTTCATTGTATCTGGAAAGAGAAGCACTTTATACATTTTAGCTAAGACAAATAGCTGTATTCAATAACAAATTCTTATTTCTTCCAGAAGTTGGGAAACATTTAAAACAGTGTCAGGGTGTTCGACAAAAGGAGAAAGAGTGCATTAGAAGTTTAACAAATCTGACTCATGATCTGAGAACCTGCTCTACATGTGGAACCCATCAACTAACTTTAGCGGCACTTGCAAACTCTCCTTTTCTGTAACTGTTCCTTATTAAACTCAGAGGGATCGAGGATAACTTTTTGCAATAATTTATGACATTTGTGTCTATTTGCAACAGTTGTAAAAATACAGCATAACCAGGAAACATTGTAAAACACTCATAAACTCTTCTGAAGGCAGCCAAAAAGCTCAACTTTCCAGAGCAGTTAATGATCCAAATGTGAAGAAAGTATCCCTCAGCAGAGGCTGTGTGAAATTTGTGCACAATGTAATGCATTATAACAATCAGCTAAGGTGTAAACGTGAAAACAAAATCAGTTTTGCATAAAAGGAAAATTTATATAATAAAAAATCTTCAATAATTTTGTCAATGTCAAGTATTATTTTTATGAGAAAATGTTATCAAATGTATCAATTGTTTTTACTTTATTTTGAAAAATATTTTATTCTAAGATTTTACAATTTATTTAATATATAAATCCCAATAAGTTAAATTTACTATAATTGGAAAGTTAGTTAGTTTTCTGATGGGAAAAAAGGCATACAGAAATTTTATGATAGACTACTAAGTAAGAAATTACAAACACAAGAAATATAAACCAACAAATTGACTGATATATGGGTATACATAAATCTATTTAGCTTTAACTTCATTGTAAATGACATAGATTTGCAGATTTTTAAATGGTATCTGAATGCTTTCGTGCTTTGCAATTTAATTTTATATTTCCTACTACTATCCCCATGAAAATAACTCTTATGTTAAGAAAAATACTACCTCATGAACAGTTCTTACTGAATCAAATTTATTTTCTACTTTCTTTGTTCCACATAGGTCTGAGCTTTTGGAAAGTGTTGAGACCTTTTCCCTTACTATAGAAGGGATGCCCTGCAGTTGGATTGCAATCATCACACTGATCATTTCCCCAGAAAATGAGCTGTGGCAAAACCCAAGTCATGATCATTTGACTTCTAGCTTGACTCTTTCCTACATTAAAAATGATGCGTTTGGTATGAGTCTAGGCTTACCTTCATCAACAATAGAAATGAAACTGCTAAGACTGCTTTGCATCTGTCAATGATGCCTCATTTTAGAATCTAAAGATTGGTCAGTCACAAAAATTGCACTATTGGCACTATTAGGTTTAGGCAAAACAAAAAGTTCTAATAACTTGATGTTATAGACTAAATTAGATTTATTCTGAAATATATCCATTCCAAAGAGTGCTTTGACGAAATACCAGAAGAAAACACAAACACTTTGTAATTGTTAGTATTAGTATTATATAAGATAATTATTAAAAATGATGAGATCAGTCTCTTAGAGATTGTTTACTGTGATAAAAAAAAAAGAGTCTAACCAATGGAAGAGACATAGAAACCTAAATATTGTGAAGCAAATTTAAATAACCTGGGTCCTTTCTGCACAGCTCCACTGGAATAAAAATAAAATAAGCTCCTAACTATGAGACCTCTCACTCATCATATATCATTGATGACTTTAAGTAGTGGCTCGGTGATAAACAGGGATGGGTTTCTTTAAGCATACAAAATTGTGCAGGTTGATATTTCTTGTATTTAGCAATGTGGAAGAGGAAAATAAAAAATAGAAAAGATGGTAGTGCCTTTTCTCTTTCTTTCTGTAAATTAGAAGTATTAAGGACCAAAGTTTTGACGTAGCAGTCAAGAGCACTAGATTCTATTCCAAAAGACAAAATTCCCAGCACCCACTCGGTGACTCATATTCGTCTATAACTCCAAACCCAGTGGATCTGTGCACCTTTTCCTGGCTTCCCAGGGTGGTTGGGACCTACATGGTACATAGATACACGAAAAGACCAAATACTCATATACAAAATAATACATTAGAAGTAATGAATATAAGAGACATTGAAAATACCTTCTTCTGTGTTACATTTGCATTGCTTGTGCCCATATGTATATATATTCTCTGAAAAAATTCAAAAGATTATCAAGTCAAAAAGTTAACTGAAAACTAAGATGAACTTAGTCCAAATGTACTCTGTAATCTTATTTTCTCTGTTCAGACACCAGCAATGCAGAATATTGACATTAGAGAAAGTAAACACATCCGTGACACTTACATCATTATGTTACATGCTGTTAATCACTTAGCATGCTGTGGATTCTACAAGCTGCTATAAAATACACACAGTTTCTTATTTGAAAATGTTTCAACTTATTGCCTTTCTTTCTAAAAATGACCTGAAGTTGATGTTTTCAAGACATGTCTAAGCATTCATGACACTTTTCCCAGTGGGTCTGCACCTTATGTGTGCCCTCACCAGCACCCTTTCCCTAACTTTCTGCCTGGTATGTTATGCTTTCAATTTAGGAACAAATTGCCAGCCTCATTATAATTAATTGAGTGAGGTCTTTACCCTAATTAATTTAAGAAATGTGTTAGTATCTCAAACAAAGAGAAGACAACAAAGAGTTCATAACTGGTAAAAATTTGTGTCCTAGATTCTGTAGGTAATGGCTAGCTTCCCACTTTGTATACATTCATTAAATTTATAGACTTGGAGTTAATAGGAAAGATATTATGCTAGACATTAAGGTTTATTATTTCATTTGTTTGCTTTATCATTCTAGCTAGTGGACTAGAAATAGTTATTTTCTTCTTTAGATCTTGAAAACATTTCCAGACATTATTTTAGTAAGTTTTATATTTGAAGTGGTGATGTCATATTTATTTATTTGTGTATTAATATATTTAAAAGTAGGTCAGATATAATCAACATGCTATTCTCAATCTTTCTTCCTTTTTAGATACTCTTATCTACTTATTGATCTATTATAATAACATTAATCCTGGCTGCATCATATTTCATACAATAAATTCTGCCCTATTTTGCAATTCCCATCCTTAGCTTCATTTTTCTTTCAACTTTTTCTCCTTACCTTCATTTTCTTTCAAATTTTTCTTTCTTATTTTAACTTCGCGAAGAACTACCATTCTTAAAACAACTGGACCACCCTTTGTTTTCTTTCCTTTTCTTTTTTTCTTTTTCTTTTTTTTGGGTTTTTTTTTTTGGTTTTTCAAGACAGGGTTTCCTGGTAGCTCTTTGATCCTGTTCTGGAACTAGCTCTTGTAGACCAGGCTTGCCTCAAACTCACAGAGTTCAACCTGCCTCTACTTCCTGAGTGCTATGATTAAAGGCGTGCACACCACCTGGCTTTTTTTCTTTTTCTATTAACAAAGGAAAATGTGTCTTTATCTTCCATGGTATTTTGTGCAGGGATTATTAACAATTTTTTAAAAATTGTGTATTTACATAGTTAGAAATAAAATACAGTGGTTAAGATTGTTAAATTTAAATAGTATGTTCTATTTAGTACAACAGTGGGAATGGATGATCAGATGCTCAGAACACAACCTTTGTAAGGATTTCACATCTGAAGTTGGGTCATAGCCCAAATGATACGTTGTCTAAAATTTCATGGATTTTCAGAAATATTCCTCTGCTGCATTGAGCTTAGAGGAAGATTGCTAACATGAAGGGACTATTTAATTACATATTGACTGAAAAAAATTAGAACTGTTTCAAATGTAGCCTTTGGGAAAATAGTAATAAATAATGTCATTCTTTTAAAATCATATTGGATAACAGGAAAAACAAACTAGACACAGTTTGTTTCAATGTGACCTCTGCTACTTATTATTTGAGTGAACATTGAAAAAATATTTAATATGGGTCACTATATTTACTTGTAAACTTGGAAAGTCATTCTAAAAATGGTTTGTTTAAATTAATATCACAAAGACAAGATATTATTTATTAATCACAATCTTCACTTGAAAACTGGCCTAATGCTCTCATTAGGCCAAAAGCTAATTCTTCAATATATCATTTTTTAATTTTTCAAGTCTGATAAAAACCATGGTTTGCAAAACTAAAATAGTTCATTAGTGAAACTATCTTATGAAGAATGGTATATTTTTTAAATATTTTATAGTATTTATTGAAGAGTAAGCAAGTATTAACAGAAAAATGAGAAAAAAATTACACATAAAGTGAAATCTATTAAGTTTATGTATTGGTAGTTTCAAAATACCAAGTTTAAAATTAGGGTTCCTAATGAACAAAGGTAATGGTATTATGAGGAATTCTTTATTATTACTTTTACAAGTTTCACTTTGATCCAGTGGAGTGGTAAAAATAACCATTCTACCATTGTTCTGTGAAACTAGCAAAGGCAAAGCATTTAAAATAAATAAACCTGAAGAAATTCATGCAAATCTTATTTTTATATTATCTCCTAAACTAACTGTAGTAGGCTGAAGCAATTGTAATGAATATATTCCAAATATATCTAAGGCTAAATTAAAATAAGTAGATAAGTAATTGAGAATAATAACATACCAGAGATTGCATTTAAGAAAAAATTTGTCCTGAGATATGACTCAGAATTGAATGTTAGCAAAGTATATAAAAGTCACAAGGGTCAATAATAGAGGGAGACAAGAAGGAAGTGATAGAGCTCTGTGTGTGTGTGTGTGTTTGTGTGTCGGTGTGTGTGCATATGTGCAAATGAGAGAGAAAGAGAGAGAGACAGACAGACAGACACAGAAAGTGGAAGAGGGAAATTAATATGAAACTGACACATTTAACATCAATTTAGCATATTCAATCAACATAACAGAAGAAGAAAGGAATACTTATTGTGCCATAATAGGATAGACCATCTATGTTCTGAATACAAAGTGATTTAAATATTAAAACAAACACACATACAAATACAAATATAAGGAACGTATGGGATGTAGTCACCTTATGTAAACTATATATTAATGTTGTAGGAGGCCACTTGTTTGTTTCTGGCTGCCCATCCCCAAAATAACCACACAGAAACTGTATTAATTAAATCACTTCTTGGACTTTCAGCTCTAGCTTCTAATTGGCTAGCTCTTACATCTTAATTTAACCCATTTCTATTAATCTGTGTATTGCCATGTGGCTGTGGCTTACAGGCAAGATTCCAGCTGGCAGATTTCATCGTTCTCCTCTGGCAGCTCCATGGTGTCTCTCTGACTCTGCCTTCTTTCTCCCAGCATTCAGTTTAGTTTTTCCTGCCTAGCTCTACTCTAGTTTATCACAGGCCTAAGAATTTATTCATTAACCAATAAAAGCAACACATATACAGAAGGACTTCCCACACCATTTCCCTTTTCTGTTTAAATGAAAAGGTGGGTTTTAAATTTAACATATTAAAATTACATGTAACAAATTATTTATTAAGCAGGATTACAGTTACAATATTTATATCTACTTTATCTTTTCATAACTGAGGAAAACTGTAATAACAGCTATCTATTCTTCAACTCCATCAAAGACTCCAGAAGGATATAATATTACCTAAGTAAACAAGAAGTGCATGGTAACAACTCCCAAAACTTTAGAATTGACAGAGACATCTTGCTGCCTGGACAATCAACCAAAGTACTTGTGTATCATTGAGGCATCCAATCAGCCTACAAGCCCATAGTATACAGCAGACTTTTCCATGAAGCAGAAAATTTGAAGATCTGTTTGGCCTTGTAATGGCAAAGTCCATCAATTTCTTTCTTCTGTGTTCTGCAGAATGTCTGGCAAACTCTTTCATGTAGCAGGAACTCCAAAGGACCAGCTTACCTTTAGGCAAGTTCAGCAGTCATTTCTCTGTGGTACCTGCATGTAGAGTTCATACAGCATAGCATCAAGCAGTCTAGGCAAGAGCAGTTTCTTACACAAACAATAGCTAACCAATGCAATAAGTAGCATCTTCAATGCCCATCTTCCTCTTGAAGAAGATTGGTGCTGCCAGCAGCATATGTGTCTCACTGCCATGAAAAGTCCTAATTTCTTGAAACATTTTAAACGCCATATTCTGCAGTCTTTGAAAGGTCTGAAAAATATCTATCCATCTGAAATAAATCTCTGTACATCTAGAAAACCTAACTAAGATGACTACAAATTTGACTATTATAGATAATTATTTATTAACTTATATTTCTTAATCATACATTACATTTTAAATGAGCTAGAACACTCAATCCCTTAATCAAGAGCAGAAATACATATATACAGCATAACAAACTTGACCTTAAATTTGTATCAATAGACCAATGCAAAACTCTATAGAATATAACCCCCTTTTTTTTTCCATACATTGTTTTGTTTTATTTTTTCCATTCAAGAACATAATTAAAGATAAAAAAAAAATTTTTTTTCCTTTCTTCCCCTTCTCCCGGTCCCCTCCCACTACCCCCCACCCCTCCTCCCTCCCCCTGCTTCCTTGAAAGAGGGCATGGTGCCCTGCCCTGTTGGAAGTCCAAGGCCCACCCCCATCCCTCCTGGCCTAGGAAGGAGTGCATTCAAAAAGACTCGGTTCTCAAAAAGTTAATACATGCAGAAGAGATAGGTCCTGGTGTCATTGTTTGTGGGTTCTCCATCTGCCAACTTTCGCCGCCACATTCAGA
>PVIU01020382.1:0-34111 GCA_004026605.1 Ondatra zibethicus
AGTAGTGGGGGAGTGGCAGGGGAGTGGGAGAAGGGGAAGAAGTGTAAGTTTTTGAATGAAAAATAAAAGAATATGGAAAAATAAAATAAATAGAAACAAAGAAAATAATACAAAGAATCAAAAAACAAAGGATTGGAGGGGGATTAGAGGGGGTGTTGGGGGGATGTGGGGGGAGTGGGAGGAGGGGAGAAGGTGGGAATTTGGATTGGTATTTTTTAAAGTAATAAAATAAAATAATAAAAAAGTAGAAATAAAATCTGGAGTATTTTTAAAGCCAGTAAGTTAACTTCAAAATACTACCAAGTGCAGAAGAGGGGTCAAGAAATAAATCAAGAAAATAAAAGCATGTTTTCCAAAAATAGTATACATAAACAAAACCAGATGAATGTGCAAAGGGAAATAAATGAAAATGTTGGAAGTTTCAGAAGTACAGTAAAGCTCCTATTGGATGTGTGAGGGCGAATGAGTTACAGGAGCAGCTATTCTGTGGCTCCTGTAAATGTCTGTGCATAGACTGGCCATGGCGTGAGGCAAGGGATCTTTGTTCTCTTAATTTTCCTTTGGATTACCTTGTTGCTGAATGTATATTGGACAAGTATTTGGTGTTAGCCAGACATGTCTTTACACCAGCTAGTTTTCTTTGTATACCAGGGGACTCTTTGGTCATGCTTAGGGGCTCTGCATTCTGTGGACTAGGCAGATTCTTTTGCTTCTCCTCAGACTCCCCATATTCCCCCCAAGGTAAGAGGTTCAACTGAGAGGTGTCTCCCAGGCACATTGGTAGTCTAGCAGCTGTAGCACTGAGATCAAATTGGTACCCGCAGAGACCCTGTCTTCTTCCAAAGATTCCTGAGTTTTAATTACCCTGCTGGAAGAATACCAGTGCCGGCATCATGTACAGTCCCTGGAATTTCAGAGTTCTGAGACTCTACAGTAGTTAAAATCAGATAGGTGAGAAGCTCATTGCCTTTAGACTTAGCCATCAAACTCCAGGGTAATTCTTAGTTGATGAAATATGCTCGTGCCCATTGAGGATGGGGTTATCTCTCTGTAAATACTTGCTCACCTTAGCCAACCTCATGCTACATGAATCTTTCAGTTTCGGGTTTCCTGCTCTCTACAACTGCTTATGTGGGCCTTCCCTCACTGAGGGACAGTGGCAGGCCAAATTGAAGCTCTTCAGCCTTTGAGTATTCCCTGATCTCAGTCTCCCAGGGTAGATTACTTTTTAACAATAGTTTTTCTCTCTTAAGATACATACCCTCCGGGTGAAAAGGGATTTATTTGTGCCGCTGGCCTGTTAAAATCTCTGTTCCATCAAATCCTCTAACTACATTTGAGTTTCATGGGGGCTGTGGACTTATCCTGAGTATAGGGCTACCAGGTTTTCATCTTGTAGCCCCTCTGGAAGCCAATTCTAAAACCTTGTTACCAGACTCAGGGGTTAAATCCTATTTCCCAGAAAGTGGGATCCAGCCACTTGTCCTTAATAAACCAATTGAAAGAGCCAAACTAATAATAAGAAACAGAGAAAGGATATTTACTCTTCCCACAGGGGGCTGCAGGTTAGAGGCTTGCTAGGATAAAATATTTTCAAAATGCTTTACAATTTTTTTATTAAATTAATTAATTAATTTTTTAAAACAATGTTTTCTCATTTTAGATAACTATCCCACTCCCATTCCCTCCCCTCCTCCCACTCTCCCCACTTTGCCCTTACTCCATCCCCCTATCCACTCCTCAGAAATGGTAAGGCTTCCCATGGTGAGTCAACAAAATCTGACAGATTACTTTGAGACCCTTCTCCCTATATCTAGACTGAGTGTGGTATCTCTTCAAAGAGAATGGGTTTGAAAAGCCAGTTCAAGCAGTAGCGATAAATTCTGGTCCCACTGCTAATGGCCCCACAGACTGCCCCAATCACACAACATTCAGTGGGCCTAGTTTGGTCCTATGCAGGTTCCCCTGCTTTTGGTCCAGAGTCAGTGAGCTCCCACTAGCTCAGGTGAGCTGTTTCTGTGGGCATCCCCATCATGGTCTTGGCCCCTTTGCTCATATTATCACTCCTTCCTCTCTTGGATTGGTCTCTGAAAGCTCAGCCTAGTGCTTAGCTGTGGATCACTGCATCTGCTTCCATCAGTTGCGTGATGAAGGTTCAATGATCACAATTAAGGTAATCAACAATTTGATTACAGGTGAAGGACCGTTCAGGCACTTTCTCCATTATTGCTTAGGGTTTTCGCTGGGATCATCCTTGTAGATTCCTGGGAATTTCCCTGGGTGCCAGGTTTAATGCTAGCCCCATAATGGCTCCCTCAATCAAGATATCTCTTTCCTTGTTATCCCTCTCTGTCCTTCCCCCATCTAAAGCACTCATACCCTCATGATCTCCTCCTCCCTCTCCTTCTCACTCCCCCCTGCTCCACTTCCACACTCCCTTCTCCCCCACCCCCACACTGCCAATTTTCTCAGGAGATCTTGCCTATTTGCCCTTCTCCAGGGGATCCATGTATGTCTCTCTTAAGGTTCTCCTTGTTCTGCAGCTTCTCCGAGGTCTTGTACTATAGGCTAGTTATCCTTTGTTTCACATCTACTATCCCTTTATGAGTGACTGAATACTGTGTTTGTCTTTCTGGGTCTGGGTTACCCCACTTAGGATTTTTTTTTCTAGTGTCACTCATTGGCCTGCAAATTTCAAGAAGCCATGTTTTTTTTACCACTGAGTAGTACTCAACTGTGTAAATGTACCACATTTTCTTTATCCAATTTTTGGTTGAGGGGCATCTAGGATGTTTCCAGGTTCTGGGTATTACGAATAATGCTACTATGAACATTGTTGAGCAAACGTCCTTTCGGTATGATTGAGCACCCTTTGGATACCACAAGAGTGGTATCACTGGGTCTTGAGGAAGATTGATAACTAATTTTCCGAGAACTCGCCATACTGATTTCCAAAGCAACTGCACAAATTTGCACTCCCACCAGCAATGGAGGACTGTTACCCTTGCCCCACAACCTCTCCAGCATAAGTTACCATCAGTGTTTTTGATCTTGGTCATTCTGACAGGTATAAGATGGTATCTCAGAATCGTTTTTGATTTGCATTTCCCTAATGGCTAAGGATGTTGACAAATTCCTTAAATGTCTTTCAGCCATTTGAGAATCTTCCGTTGAGAATTCTGTTTCAATCTGTACCACATTTTTAAAAATGGATTATTTGGAATTTTGATGTCTACTTTCTTAAGTTCTTTATATATTTTGGAGATCAGCCCTCTGTCTGATGTGGGGCTGGTGAAGATCTTTTCTCATTCTGTAGGCTGCCGTTTTGTTTTCTTGACTGTGTCCTTTGCCTAACAGAAGCTTCTCAGTTTCAGGAGGTCCCATCTATTAATTGATGCTCTCAGTGTCTGTGCTTCTAGTGTTATATTTAGGAAGTGGTCTCCTTTGCCCATGTGTTCAAGGCTACTTCTCACTTTCTCTTCTGTGAAGTTCAGTGGAGCTGGAATTTTGATAAGGACTTCAATCTATTTGGACTTGAGTTTTGTGCATGGGGATATGGATCTGTTTTCATTCTTCTACATGCTGATATCCAGTTATATCAGAACCATTTGTTGAATGTGTTTCCTTTTTTTTCCATTGTATAATTTTAGCTTCTTTGTCAATCACGTATTCATATGGGTGTGGCTTAATATCAGGGTCTTCAGTAATATTCCATTGGTCCATCTGTCTGTTTTTATGACAATACCAAGCATTCTCATTGCTATAGCTCTATAGTAGAGCTTGAAAACAGGGATGGTGATGCCTCCAGAGGTCCTTTTCTGTACTATGATTGTTTGGACTATCCTGGGTTTTTTGTTTTTGCTTATGAATTGAGAATTGTTCTTTTGAGGTTTGTGAAGAATTGTGTTGGGATTTTGATTGGGGATTATATTGAATCTGTAGATTGCTTTTGATAATATTGCCATTTTTATTATGTTGAACCTACCTATCCAAGAGCATAGAAGATCTTTCAATTTTCTGATATCTTCAATGTCTTTTTTTAAAGACTAAAAGTTCTTTTCATACAGGTCTTCCACTTCTGTGGTTAGAGCTACCCCCAAGATATTTTATGCTATTTGTGGCTGTTGTGAAGGATGGTGTTTCTCTGATTTCTTTCTCAGCCCCTTTATCATTTGTATATAGGAAGGATACTGGTTTTTTTGAGTTGATCTTGTATCCTATCACATTACTGAAGGTGTTTGTCAGCTGTAGGAGTTCCCTCTTAGAATTTTTGGGGTCACTGATATATACTATCATATCATCTGCAAATAATGAAAGTTTTACTTCTTTCTTTCCAATTTGTATCCCCTTGAACTCCTTTTGTTGTCTTATTGGTCTAGTTAGAACTTCCAGTACGATATTGAATAGTTATGGATAGAGTGGACAGTCTTGGTTTTTGTTTTTGTTTTTTTTTTACTGAATTCAGTGAAATCGCTTTGGATTTCTCTCCATTTAATTTGATGTTGATTGTCACCTTACCATATATTGCTTTTAGTACGTTTAGATACATCCTTGTATTCCTGATCTCTCCAAGACCTTTATCATGAAGGGATTTTGGATTTTGTCAAAGGGTTTTTTCAGCATCTTATGAGATGTTCATATGGTTTTTTCTTTCAGCTTATTTATAGGGTGGATTACATTGACAGATTTTTTGTATGTTGAACCACCCCTGCATCTCTGGGATTAATCCAACTTTAGCATGGTGGATTTTTTTCGTTTTTTTTTTTTTATGTGTTCTTGGATTCAGGAGATTGGTCTATAATTCTCTTTCTTGGTTGAGTCTTTATGTGGTTTTGGTTTCAGGGTAACTGTAGCATCATCTAAACATTTTGGCAATGGTCCTCCTGTTTCTATTGTGTGAAACACTTTGAGGAGTATAGGTTTTAGTTCTTCTTGGAAGTTCTGGTAGAATTCTGCGCTGAAACCATTAGACCCTGAGCTTATTTTGGCTGGGAGAATTTGATGACTGCTTTGGTGTGGAAGAATTATATTTTGGTGTGGGAGAAAATAAAGATGCATAAAGATGGAAACACACACAGAGAATCTGGATACTGTATGTATGTTATTATGCTCTTTTTGAATTGTTTGAATGCTGAGGAAGGAGCAACAGCTGCTAAAAGATATTTGCTTATAAATGCTGCTGAATTAATCCAAGATAGGTATTTTGAAAATACCTTGACTTCAAAATTGAAGTCAAAAGTTATGTTACTTTGGAGAAGAGATTTTGCTTTTGTTTCCACAGGAAATGAGAGGCTGTGGATTCATTCTGAGTTAAGAAAACTCAGGTTTGATAAAGGAAGACCACCTGAGAATCTCCAGTAGGAACAGATGGCCCAGATGTCTGAGTTCTACATCCAGAACAGATTCAAGACTGCTGCCTGAGATGATCAAGACTCACAGGATACTCCAGTCAAGACTTGATCATAATTCTAAATTTTCTTTAGGTCCCCATAACATTATCAGTGCCCCCAACCAGCTGGAAGTAGCCTGGAATACTATGCCCACATTCCCAAAAAATGGACTATGGATATTTTTCTTTGTTAAAAAAAAAAGAGGGGGAAGTAGTGCAGGAGAATTGTCTGTATTCTGTCAATCATGTTTTAAATAAACACTGATTTGCCAGGCAGGAAGTATAGGTGGGACAACCAGACAGGAAGTAAAGGTGGGGCCAGAAGAACAGGAGTATTCTGGGAAGAAGGAAGCTCTTTCCCCACTCCTGCCCAGTCCACCAAAGAAGTAGGATGTGACCTGCCCGACTGAGAAAGGTACCGAGCCATGTGGCTGACATAGATAAGAATAATGGGTTAACATAACTTATAAAAACTAATACTTAGCCTGAGCTAATGGGCCAATCAGTTTATAATCTTCTGGAGACCTCTGTGTGATTTTCTTTGGGGCTAAACAGCTACAGGAATTAGACATGACAGAAACCCCAACTAGCAGGCCCTTCATGTTACACTGCTTCTGTTGCCTTACAGGTGATAAGTCTATTTAAATTGTTCACCTGATCTTGATTTAAGTTTGATATGTGGTACCTATCAAGAAAATCATCCATTTCTTTTACAGTTTCCAATTTTGTGAAGTACAGGTTTTTGTAGTATGACCTAATGACTCTCTGGATTTCCTCAGTGTCTATTGTTATGTCCCCTGTGGAACAAACTGGATACGGCCACTGCCGGGGTGGGACCCCGACTCCTGGTGTCCTTGCTCCATACACTGAGGTTCTGGGCCCTGGAGCGGGGCCTCCGCCAGTTTCCCTGCTGTTGGCCTTGGACAGGCAGAGGCCTTCCATCTACATCTGTCTTAGATCTGCAATCATTTGCCCAGTGGGCCCCTTTTACATAGTGGGCACTTTCCTGGTCTGGTGGTAGCTCCCCAAGGGAGCTGTGGACATTCCTTTTTAAAATGTCCAGGGGCACCACAGTTAAGGCAGGCTTTACCCCCAGTTGTCCGTGGTCCTCGCCCAGGCCTGATGGCAGTGGCAATCACCTGACCCTGAATGAAGTGCCCATCAATATCCCAGCAGATCCGGATGTATTCATTTAAGCTTTTTGCCTTATGTGGCAGCAAGGCTTCCTTACAGTAGTTATTTGCATTCTCAAATGCCAGCTGCTTAACGATGGGCATCACCAAACAGTTTTCCTGCCAATTGTAGCAACCTATCCACATAATCCTGGATAGGCTCTGAGGGCTCTTGCAATACCTTGGACAACTGATCCCCTGTGGCCTTGTTTGGCAGGGCTTTCCAAGCTTTGGTAGCCGCAGCGGCCATGTGGAGATATATGGCAGGATCGAGCACAATTTGATTGGCCAAGTCAACATAAGCTCCTGCTCCAGTTAGCATGTCTAGATTGTGCTGTGCCTGTCCCACTTGAGCATTTAACCTAGCCGTTTGTAAACAATTTTCTTGATATTCTCCCCTCCACAATAAGTAATCTCCTCCTGATAGTACAGCACAGCATAGCTGCTGCCAATCACTAGGTGTAAGATTCAATGCCACAAAAGATTCTACTATGGCAAGAGTAAAGGGGGCCTGAGCGCCATATGCCATGGCCTCTTTCAATTGCTTCATCTCCTTAAAGCTCAAGGCCACGTGTTGTCTCAGCATCTGTCCTGGGTTGTTCAGATCAGGTACCTCTATGACCGGAGCAACTGTGTGCTGGGGCTGAAAACAGACACCTCCTCTTCTTCCTGAGCCCTCTTCAGTCTCCCACTCATCTCTCAGTCCCCAACGGGCCTCCCTCCTTCCTCAATCCTCATTATAAGCAGGCGGGGCTGATGGCACACATAAGGCAAGCCTTTATTCCACTTTACAACACAGTATATATAGCCCTCAGCAGGGGAGGCCGAGCCAACAGAAGCAGGAAGCTCATCACCGTAACTCACATGGTTTAGGGGTAAACATCCTTAAAAACATTGCTGAGAACAACAGATTGTTCCTGTTTTTGTTCCTATTTTTGGAACAACCAACAAGAGTGCAAAACAGACCAAGTTGGGGTGTGAAGGCCTGTCCTCAAGGGACCCAACAAGTGAGTCTGCTTATTTTTGTTCTAGAGCTTTCAGGTGTGCCATTAAGTTGCTATTGTGATGTTTCTCCACTGTACATTCATTTTTGATGAATTCTAGGAAGTCATTAATATCTTTCTTTATTTCTTCTTTGACCCAGGGTGACTGAATTGAGCACTGTCCCTTTTCCATGAGTTTGGAGGCTTTCTGCAATTAGTGTTGTTGTTGAATATTAACCTTAAGCCTTGGTGATCTGATAAGATACAGGGAGATTATTCCATTTTTTTGTATCTGTTGAGGTTTGCTTTGTTACCGACTATGTGATCAAATTTAGAGAAGGTTCCATGAGGTTCTGGAAGAAGGTATATTCTTTTGTGTTTGGGTGAAATGTGCTATAGATTTCTGTTAAGTCCATTTGAGTCATGACATCTGTTAGTTCTCTTATTTCTTTGTTAAGTTTCTTTCTGATTGACCTGCCTTGAAGTTGTCTACTATTGGTGTGTGGGGTTTGATGTGTGACTTAAGCTTTGGTAATGTTTCTTTTACATATGTGGTTGCTCTTGTATTTGGGGGCATAGATGATGGATTTTTTCTGTGATGAAGTGTCCTCCATCTCTTCTGGTTAATTTTAGTTTGAAGTCTATTTTGTTAGATATTAGGATAGCTATACCTGACTGTTTCAAAATCTTTCCCCAACCCTTTACTCTGAGGTAATGTCTGTCTTTGAGCTTGAGATGTGTTTCTTGTATGCAGCAGAAAGATGGATCCTATTTTTGTATCCATTCTATTAGCCTATGTATTTTTATAGGTGAATTGAGTCCATTGATATTAAGAGATATTAATGACCAGTGATTGTTAATTCCAGTTATTTTTCAGTGGTAATGTTTGTGTGCTTCCCTTCTTTGGGGTAACTGGTGTGAGGTTATTTGTTGCCTTGTTTTTGTGGATGCAGTTAGCTTCCTTGGGTTGGAGCTTTACTTCTAGTACTTTCTGTAGAGCTGGATTTGTGGATAGGTATTGTTTAAATTTGATTTTGTCATAGAATATCTTGTTTTCTTCATCGATGGTGATTGAAAGCTTTGCTGGGTATAGTATCCTGGGCTTGCATCCATGGTCTCTTAGTGTTTGCAGCACATCTATCCAGGACCTTCTGGCTTTCGGGGTTTCCATTGAGATTCAGGGTTTACATTGAGATTGTAATTCTGATAGGTCTGACTTTATATGTTACTTGGTATTTTTCATTTGCAGCTCTTCATATTCTTTCATTATTCTGTATGTTTAGTGTTTTGATTATTATATGGCAAGGGAACATTTTGTACAAGTTAAGTTTCTTGTACCTTCATAGGTATATCTTTCTTAAGGTTAGGAAAGTTTTCTTCTATGATTTTTGATAAATATATTTTCTGTGTCCTTGAGCTGGAGTTCTTTTCCTTCTTCTATCCCTATTATTCTTAGTTTTGGTCTTTTTATGGTGTCCCAGATTTCCTGGATGCTTAGTGTTAAGGATTTGTTGAATTTAACATTTTCCTTGAATGATGAATCTATTTCCTCTATCCTATCTTCAACTCCTGAGATTCTCTCTTCCATCTCTTGTAATGTGTTGGTCATGCTTACATCTACAGTTACTGTTCATTTACCAGATTTTCCTTTTCCAGCATTCTCTCGGTGTATGTTTTCTTTATTGACTCTATTTCAATTTTCAAGTCTTGAGCTGTTTGAACTGTTTTCTTCACCTCTTTGTTTTTTTCTTGGCTTTCTTTTAGAGATTTATTGATTTCTCCCATTTTTTTACTTGTTTCTTCTCCCATTTCTTTAAGGGAATTTTTTTATTTCCTCTTTAAGGGTCTCTATCATCTCCAGAAAGTTATATTTAAGATCGGTTTCTTCTGCTTCTTGTGGGTTAGGATGTTCAGGCCTTCCTTTTGTAGGACCCGTAGGTTCAGGTGTTGCCATATTGCTCTTTAAGTTGTTGAATATATTCTTGCATGGCACCTACCCATCTCTTCCTCTAAAGGGTGCAGGTGGAGCCTGTGTTTCAGGGGGACTCTCTTCTTTCAATTGGTGCAGATGGGGCCTGTGGCCTAGGTGGTCACTCTTCCTCCTGGTGCAGGTGGACCGAGCCTCTGGTAGTCTGAGTGGCTCTGGGGGATCCTCTCCAGGTGCAGTCAGGGCTAAGGCTCCAGTAGTCATAGGTGCTGTGGGGGATGTTTGCAGGTGTGGGGAGACTGCTCTGGGGTCTCTGAGGTTTGGTGGTGGGGGTTCGGGCTTTGGGTGTTCCTCCATGGGCTAGAGCCTGGGGAGCAGAGCAGTACAGCTGGGAACCTCATCTTTTCAGGGGCTGCCAGAGCCCAGGCTCCAGTGGTCAGAGATGCGGTGGTGGATGGCTGCAGGTATGGGCAGACTGCTCCCAGATTTAGCCTGAGTCCCACATCCAGTGCCCTACCCTAGTCTCTCCACCTCTGCTTGTGTCCCCAGAACCTCTAGGATTCCACTAGGACCCACCATGCCTGCCACTACCCAGAGACCCTTCTCACAACACACCCAGCCTCTTCACCCAGCCATGTCTTGCACAGTCTTCACCAGGGGTTCAGTGAGTCTGCTTGGTCCCTTCCTCCACAAATCCTCTCCAACCCCCAGGATCTACTCTCACACTCCAGGCTTGGACCAGGAAACACATCCTGCATATCAACCCAATCCTCTGTGTCCACATGACCTCATTCTATCTATGCACTTTACAACTTCTAGGCCCAACTTGACCCATACATCCCCTCTTCTAACCAAATCATCTCTGTTCATATTAGAAACCAAAGTAACAAAGAAGTCTACATGTCCAGATCCCATTGCAAAAATGCCAACAATATGGTAGATCAAGCCAGTGTCTCCCCTCTAAAACCTACTAGTTATGTAGAAATACTTACCAATTAGAATTACCTAAATGAACCCTAAGACATGGACTTTTTAAAAGCAATCATAAAATTTATCAAAGAATTCAAAGAGTTTAAAGATAAGGAAATGGCTCAATGAAATTAAGGATAATAAAAGCATGAGTGATGTTCAAGAAAATACAATCATAAGACTGATGAAAATGACAAACATAATCCAGGACTTGAGAACAGAATTCACCAAGACAGAAACAATGAAGAAGATTTAACCTAAAATGAATATGTAATTGAAAAACCTAATAATCTAACTAAAAATTCAAAGCAGAAAACAGACTACCAGGACTTGAATATAAAGTAAATGATCCAGACCAACAAACAAAGAATATGAAAAGTTAAACCACAGAAAAAGGGCATACAGGAAATTTGGGATGTCATAAAAAAAAAAAACACTTTCAAATTACAGGCATAGAGGAGGGAGAAAAATCTCAAGTCAATGTCAGAGACCAAATCTTCAACACAACCATAGAAGAAAACTACCCCAAACTAAGGAAAGACATAGCTATACAGTACAAGAGTCACAGAAAACCCCAAAAGACAAAATCAGACGGTAAGTTCTCCATGGCATATCATAGGTAAAATATTAAGCATACTGAATAAATAAAAGGTATTGAAAGCTTCTAAAGAAAAGACAGAAGTCACATATGAAGGAAAACCTTAACAGCTGACTTCCCAATGGTAACTATGAAGGCCAGAAGAACCTGGAGTAATGCATTCCAAGTCCTAAAAGACCATGAGGGTCAATGTGACTAAAATATCTAGAAAAATTATTTGCCATAGTTGAAAGAGAAAAATAGCCTTAAAATTTTTCACTCAACAAACCAAACTTAAAGAAAATCCAGGAAGCATTGTTTCTGGCTAAAGAGATGAATAAGCAGAGCAGAGTACCTGTGGAAATGAATACAGAGTCATAATTATTAAAATACACAGGCCAACAACAACAGACATGCCCAAGAGGACAAGGGGAAGCTCATCAGGCTGCAACCCTACCTAAAGGACTGCTGGCAGCAGAGGGATGCTGAGAGTGGGAGAAGTAGTCTTCCTCGGAGAAAAGCACATCAATTGGTCATCCAATAACAAATTGCCAACCCTGAAAATACACATACAAATAACATTATATTAGCTACCAAGGTTATATTTAGAAATATATATGTATAGACATTTATGCATGCAATAATAACTTCGTGTAGGAGGTCCTTCTGTCTATGTGTTGTTTTTATTGGTTGAATAAAGAAACTGCCTTGGCCTTTTGATAGGGCAGAACTTAGGTAGGTGGGGAAGACAGAACTGAATTCTGGGAGAAAGAAAACAGAGTGGGAGAACCACCATGGAGCTACCAGAATCAGACAGCTTTCCCAATAAGCCACAACCTTGTGGTAATACACAGATTACTAGAAATGGGCTAAAGCAAGATGTGAGAGTTAGCCAATAAGAAGCTAGAGATAATGGGCCAGGCAGTGTTTAAATGAATGCAGTTTCTGTGTGATTATTTCAGGTGTGAGCTAGTAGGGCGGCTGGGAGGACAAGCAGTCCACTCGCTCCTGTAATAATAACTAATGAAAATAGAAGCCATGAATTTGAAAGAGCAAGAAGGATATAAAGGAGGGTTTGGAAGAGAAGAAAGGGGACAGGGATAATGTTAAATACACGCAATTATAAACTAATACAGTTTCAATGTGGTATTTATGTGTTTAGAAAAACACACAAACAGCAAAGAACAAAGAAGCAGTTGAAAGAGAACAAGGAGGAAGTGGCACATAGGAGGTTTTAGAAGGAGGGGAGGTGAAGGAGAAATGACATAATTATATTATAATCTCAAAAATAAGAGAAAAAATGTCCAACCCCCCACAAAGTACCACTGAGAACACAAACAACACCAAAAAATCAGCAACACGACGACAAAAATTAACCCACACGTTTAAATAATAACTTTAAATATTAACATCCTCAATTTACCAGTCAAAAAAACATAGGCTGATTGAATGGATCAAGAAACCAAATCCATTGTTGCCTACAAGAAATATATCTTGGCTTTAATGATCAGCACAATCTTAGAGTAAAAGATTGGATAAAATTGCTCCAAACAAATGAGATCAGGAAGCAAGGAAGTGTCACTATCCTAATATCAGACAAAATAGACTTCAAACTAAAACTAATCAGAAGAGATAAAAAGGGACCCTTCATTCTAATAAAGGAACAACTAACCAAAAAGACATTATTATCCTAAACATATATACTCAAACTCTGGGGCACTCAATTTCATAAAAAAAAGTTCTACTACTGAATTATAAGGCACATAATAACATCAATCCATTAATAGTAGGTGATTTCAACACTCCACTTTCTCCAATAGACAGGTCATCTGGACAAAAGATAAACAGAGAAACATCAGAATTAATTAACATATCAAAAAGACTTAAGAGATACCTACAGAATACTCCACCCAAACACCAAAACATACACATTCTACTCAGCAACACATGGAAGCCATTCCAAAATACACCACATCCTGGAACACAAAACAAATCAAAACAAATTGAAAAAGATTGAAATCACTCTTTGTATCCTATCTCACCACACTGCAATAAAACTTAAAATGGACAGCAAACAAATCTCTAGTAAATACAAAAACTCCCCGTGGTAGTTTGAATGTGACTGATCCCCATAAACTCGTAGAGAGTGGTACTATAAGGAGGTGCAGCTTTGCTGGAGTAGGTATGATCTTGGAGGAAGTGTGTCACTGCAGGGGTGGGCTTGGAGGTCTCCTAAACTCAAGCTACACTCAATGCTACAGACCACTTCTTGTTGCCTGTGGGTCAAAGAAAAACCCACAAGGATGAAATTTAATGTTTTTAATTGAAATAGACTAACTTCAGTTTCCTTCCTCCCTTCCCGTTAAGCCACCCTTCCTGGAATTTCTCTGACGTCCCTCAGTCTCAAGTTAGCAGCCTCCTTCTCTTTGATTACTATTGTTACACACACACACACACACACACACACACACACACACACACACACACACACACACAATTTAATGAGTCTATTTTTGCTGTTTTCATATATTTGGTTTCAGGGATGTCACTCTACATTGAACAACCAATAAGGGGACTCATCCCTGTAAGAGGCTGATTGTCCTTCTCCCAAGAGTCATTAGTTGTCTGCAGTTCTTTGCCTAGGGGTGGAACCCTATAAAAATTTCCCCTTTCCATGTCAACGTATTCACTGATGCTGCCATTGGCCCATTCTTATTTATATAATAATTTCTAACACAGACTATTTCACGGCAGACTGCCAGGTATTCTGCTTCTGGCAATCTTTCTGGCCCCTCTTCCTTGAGAAGTTCTCTGAATCATATATGCAGAAGCTGGGGTATAGATGTATCTGTTGAGCCTGGACTCTGTTGATCTCTATATTGTGTTCAGGTGTGGCTCTCTGTGGCTGTCTCCATTTACTGTGAAGCAAACTTTCTCTGATAAGTAATAGTAGCTATGTTTATCTTACTCATCCTCAGAAACTGGCTCCATTTCGAGTACCAGGAATTATTTCCCTCTTGTTGAGGGGGCCTTAAGCCCAATTAGACAGATGTTGGTTGCCGCTGAAGCATGAGGGCCATGGATATCTTATCATGTTAGTAATTGTTGTGGTTCATAGGTATTGCATCTGGATAGGACTTTTTAATTGCTCTTTCCCGTGCAGTTTGCATAGTATTTTCTGGAGCCCTGGAAGCTGAACCACAAAAGAAAGGCTTTCAGTCAGATCCAGATAGAATCATCTGAGTCCTGTGTCCTAAGTATACAGTGTCTTCAGCAATATGGATTCCCCTCAAGCCATGAGAGGCAACCAGTGGCAACATTGGCAATCTTGCCTTTGGGTTTTTGTTGTTGTTGTTATTTTGAGAGGTATCATTTGAAGGGCGTTTCTCACTACAGCCATATCTTAATAACGGAAAACCTCTGGTGCATCAGACAGAAGACTCAGCAAGTGTAGAGGGGACTGACTACTCAGACAGATCTCATTCCTCAGGTGGCCAGTTCAAAGCTCCATTCTGCATCTGTGTGGGTTTGCTGTAAAGAAACCCTCCTCTCAGCTCATGCTGAACTTCCCCCAAGGAAATGCAGCCCTGCAAAACACACACTCTCCAATTTTCCTGGAGAAATGAATGAAAGAACCTTGGGGGAAGAGAGGGATTTCTCTTTAGCTCCACTTGTTTACTTTTCCATAAACTCCCAGGATGGCTTACATGTTAGCTGCTAATCACACCATCTGCTCGAACAGTGCCTCAGTAAATGGCTCGATTCATACTGTTCCTCCAAAAGAATCTTTCTAAGGACAATGTTTATGTCTCTGTTATCCTTCATTTGGCAATGTAGCACGAGATGAGCTATTTTAACTTTGCTGTCACTGTAAACACATATTGAATTTCCCGTTTCTTCACTGTGCAGAAAACAGGACAACTTCTCTGCCTTCATTCCACTTGACTCTGGGCATGGGTGGGGGTGGGGTGGGAGTGTAACTAGGCAGAGATTCTATTTTAAAAAGGAAAAGAAAAAAAGATGAAGTCAAGGAGTTCCAGACAATATTTCCCCTGAATTCTTTAATTTGCGATGAGTAGGTTCCAGCTGTACGGAACTACTCAGGCCAGGCAAAGAGAACAGAGTGTCCTCGGTGTTTGGAAAGGAGCAGCTATGCTGAGGGGCCTGGCTCCTCTAACCCATCTTGTCCCTTTGAATGTGGTGCTGTGGCTGTAAAGTCATGTGTGGTAATGAGAGCCTAGGTCTCTCAGAAAGTCAGGTCTGGGGCTTGGGTGATTCCATGCCTGCAGTGGAAGCAAGTGGGGCATCTAGGTGACAGGGAGTAGGAGATAGATGTGTGGAGGGCCTGGCTTCATGGCGGAATCTGAGTAAGTTCAGCCAATAGGACTGGTATATCCAAATGCCAGTCCAGGCTTATGTCATTTTCCCTCTGTTTGCCAAGTCTCCTAGCTCTATGAAAGGTGTTTAATGTGGAGGACAGGACGGAAGGAGGGACTCATTCTCTATGGCCTCTCTTTTCTGGTTTAATTTTAAATTGTATTTCATTCTTTAAGAAATATATATATATACATATATATATACATACATACATACAGTGAATTCTGGTTATATCTATTCTGCTTCCCTCCAACTCCTCCCAGATCCCCTCCCAAGTTCATAGCCTCTTTTTCTATGACTCAATCAGTGGTGTCTATATGTGCATGGATTTCTGGCCTCTGGCTGGAGCACACATAGGAAACCTACCCAGGGTCCCTTCATAAAGATAACCGAGTCTACTTACTCCAGCATCTTTCAACAGCCAAAGCCCCACAGCTAGGAGTGGGGCTTCAGGAGCTCCTCCCCATCCTCAAAACCCATCGGAGGTTTTGACTGGCTTGATCTTGTGCACTTCTCCTGCAAGCAATCAAAGCTGCATTGAGTCCCTGGGGGCAATGACCGTGACGTGTCCAGAACATACTGTTTTACAACCAGAAGTCCCCAGCTTACAGCTTTCATGATCTTTCCTCCTACCCCTTCTTCCATGACGGTCCCCGAGACATTTGTGGAGGACTGTGATAGAAATGTCCCTTTTAGGATAAACATGCCAAAGTTCCTCATTCTCTGGACCAGTTGTGAGTCTTCTTGTAGTAGATGGCAGTTAACACAGAGCACAATTTGTCTGTATGTCCAGAATAAGAGACCGTGGGATATTGATCCCTAAGTGGGCTCCTATATCCCAACGCTCCCACCAAGATTCAAGGATCATCATGAAAGGGGGAGGGTGAAGCACTGTAAGAGCCAGAAGAAATGCATGACTACAACAAAATAGTGTTTTCCAGATTCAGTGGGGCAGTTACAGCAAAATCTCAGCATGTAGAGGGGGAAGGGGCATAAAGTCCCACCCCTAACCAAGGAGCTATGGGCAATAGCTTCCGGGAGAGAGAGTCAGTTTTGATTAAGGATGTGATTTCTAGCAGTTCAACCATGCTTCAGTTGGAAGGCCACATGGGCATCACAAATTGGACTCTGTGAGCTTTAAAAAAGGACCAGAAGTTTGGTGGATAAGGAGGTGGATCTGGGAGGAGTTGGGGGAGAGCTTTGTGGGCATGATCAAAATACATTGTATTAAATTCTAAAAGAATAAATAAATAATGTTATTATTATTTTAAAATGAAGTCCCTCTGGTGATGGTCGAGAACTGTAGTAATCTGTGTTTACATGCAATTTGATATTGTATCTGTTTATCAAAATAATAGCAGTAAGTTCTTTCCTGGCCTTATGACCTCCCCAGCTACATGATTATTTCATTTTTTTCTGTTTAGATGTTTTTTATTTTATGTGTATGCATGTTTTACCTGCAAGTATGTCTGAACACAATATGTATGCCTGGTGCCTGAAAGAAGTCAGCAGAGGGCATTGGATCCCCTGGAAGTGAAGTTATGAGTGGTTGAGAAGCATGCTGAGGATGCTCGGAACTCAACTCAGCCCTCTGCATCAGCAGCCAGTGCTCTTAACCTCAGAGCCATCTCTGCAGTACCCCCAGGTGATTTTGCAGGGGACAAGGTCTAACTGTCACTGTGTAACTCGGGTTAGCCTGATACGTGGAATACCAGCTAGGGAGGTCTTCAGGCTCTCTCCTCATGATTGGGATCACAAATGTGCACCACCATGCCTGGCTTCTCCGGACCTCCCAAGATATGGACTCAACTGTTCTTCTTACCCTAATTCTTGCTGACCCATCCAGACAAGGTCAGTACTTTCCCCATAAACACGCCATTCCTATCAACTCTGTGTGTAGGATTGGTGGGTGTTTATATGCTACATATATGTAGTCCTCAACTAGAAGTGTGTGTCTCCAGTGCTGGGAACCCAGGAAGAATGGATTTCATTTAAGGGAGAGTTTTCTTTATCCTTTATCTCTAGTCCTGGAGTCAGTGCTTTCTTCCATCAATGTGTAGATCCTGACTTCACAATGCATTTCTTTTCATCTTCAGCAACTCATTCAGACTCTGAAAGAGCCAGAGAACTGCTTTACTTTCTTCTCTTTTTGTTATCAGTGTAAACTCTCCTCTTTCTGTTACAAAATAGTCTAGAGGTGTCCCAAATATTTTAGAGCGGTCATAATCTCATTGATGACACAAAAATTATACCATAATGTTGTTGATAACACACTTCAGTAGCCTTACTGGGATGATGCTAAATAGAATTCATGAGCAGAAAGTTGAGCACACTCTGGACACCTTCACAAAAAACATTCATATCAGAGCCTGGAAAACAAACCCCAACAAATCGTTTGGCCTGCCTCATTTATGATAGCATTCACAATTAAGAAATGGCATAGTATTTGGCGGGCTTCTTTGGATTTTAGAAAGAGCAAAACAGGCACTCTGGTATCCCTGATCCAACCCATTTACCAAGTAATTAATGTACAACATCATCTTTCTTGAGTAGGACCCAAACTCTTGTTTTCTAATGATCATATGTGTGTGTGTGTATAGTCGTATTAGAAAAATACTGTTTTTTCTTCTCTTATTTCCTTATTGTATAAATAAGGTATATTAAGTGTGTATCAGCATTTAAATATCATGGATCTTTATATCATAATACTCAGCTTAGGTGGCATTAGAAGAAGAATAAGCATCAGTTGGATCTTCATCTTCTCTTCTAGAAAAGGGATAGTACATTTTCTGTCATTCATAGGATAGTGGTATCTTTTTAGGTCAAATCACAGCCTTGTTGTCATTATTTGGACATTTAGAGTTCAGTCAGATTTTGCTTTGCTGAGAGAAGAGACCTGACAGAAACAACGTAAGGGGAATGACTTGCTGCTTCATGGCTTCTGGTGGGTTAGTGCATCACAGGCTGGATTTGTGTTTCTGAACCTGTGGGGAGGCAGCACAGCGAGGCAGAAATGTATAGCAGAAGAAGACCACTCACCTCATAGCAGCCAAGAAGCACAGAGGAACAAAGCAAGAAGGAGCCATGACAAGATGTAGCACTCAAGGACATTCCCCTAGTGACCTATTTCCTATAACCACACCATGCTTCTTAATTTTAATGCCCTCCCAATAATGCTATCATATTATGAGGCTATTCATTAGTTCACAGTCCTCCTTATGGAATTATATCTGGAAATGATATCACAAACAGTACCAGAGTTGCCTAATCTGGATGCCTCTCAATCCTATCAGGTGGGTGATTAAGATTAACCGTACATGAAGCATGACTTAAGAAGATATTTATGCTCACCTTGTTGACAAGAGGCAGCCTTAGGGTTGTTAATTGTCTCTGTCAAGTTGGCTGGACTAAGGGTTACTTCAAGAGCTGGGAAATTGGGAAAAACATCATTTGGGGGCATACCTGTGAGGGTGTTTCCAGAAGGAGATGACATTCAAATTCGCCACTATGGGCAGGTATGGTCAAATCACTTCAGGTTCTAAATGGGTCCAAAATGGAGAGGAAGTGTCATGTTTTTCCCTCTGGTTTTTGACCTAAGACATCCATTTCCTTCTGCCTTCAACCACTTGAGCTTCTAGTCATTGGGCCTTTGTCTTCCTAAACCTTGGACGAGGAGTTAGTTATACCATAGGCTGTCTTATTTCTCAAGACTCTGAACTTGGACCGAAATGAACCACCATCTCTTCTGTTGTCATCCATAATCCCATAAATCAATTACTTCTTACATATCTATGTACACAGATGCATGTATAGAAATATATAAGTAGATCTCAACATAAATCTTCCCAGATAAACCTGCATATGCTCTATTAGTTCTCTTCTCTGGAGCCCTCCCGCTGCTTGAGCTATGCTGTCTTTTCTGCCACCTGACTCTTACAAAGCAGCAAATTCAAGTGTATTAGAAGAGTCAAAGTATCTAAGGAGAATCAAAATGCTCTACATAGTGGCTGGAAAATTCTAATTGAAGAATTACTGCCCAAAATACCAGGGTTTTTCATTAAGGTATGTCCTTCTCTGTCACCAACTATTGATTAGCAAAGAAACTTCTATGCCCTCCCTATTCAAGATGAATGTAAGAATGAAAAAATAGGGCTGAAGAGATGGCTCAGCAGTTAAGAGCACTGGCCGACCTTCCAGAGGTCCTGAGTTCAATTCCCAACAACCACATGATGGCTCACAACCACTTGTAATGAAATCTAGTGCCCTCTTCTGGTGTGCGGGCATACACGCAGACAGAATGTTGTATACATAACAAATAATACATCTTAAAAAAGAAGAATGTGAAATTACTGAGCTGGGTATGGTAACACTCACATATAATCTCAATATGGAAGAATCATTATTTCAAAGTCATCCCCAGATATATAGCAAATTCAAGGCCAGTCTGGGCTGCATGAGATTCTGTCTCAAGAAACAAAAGAAATACTAAGTAACTAATTAACCCAAAGTTCTCATCAGGAAATAGTTATTGTTAATCCTCCAATTGGATCCATGTAGCAATATTCTATTGCAAAATGAAAAGGATCCATAAGAACAGAACTGAGCAAGTATAGAAGACATTAATAAATTATGTAAGATGACTCAAAGTCCCATTGTGTAACTCCTTTGGCAGATAATCTTTTTATAATTGTTTTTCAGTTTTTATTACCATACATCTTATTTATATAGCAATATGTTTTGTTATGATATTCTCACACATGTATAGTACATTTTGACAAAATTTACACACACACACCCATTACCTTCTCTTGTCCCTCCCTACTAAAAGAGACATTCTAGAAGGACCCTTCCACTTCCTTTAGCTATCAGACTATTGGAACAACAGATGCCAAAGAGTTAAAAATTTCCCAGGAGTCTCATGCTGCTGGGAGAGGGAAAGGCTGAAGCACTGATGTCAGAGAATGAATTTGCCTTCCCAGAAAGAGACTACATATAGTTTCTATAACAAATTAACATATTCATATTTTTGGCTTCTGTTTCATCTTTTTTAAATATATTTTATGTGTATGAGTTTTACCTGCAAGTATGTCTGTGTACCACATGCATGCAGTGCACACAGAGGCCAGAAGAGGGCGTCAGATCTCCTGGGACTGGCATTACAAACAGTTGTGTGCTGCAATGCATATGTTATTAACTGAACCCAAGTCCTCTGGAAGAGCAAGTGTTCTTAGCCACTGAGTCACTTCTCAAGCCCTGTTTCATCCTTTCTATAATGTGACACTGCCACAGAAAAGGCAGGAGGAAAGTAGAAGGCTTTCTTTCCTCAGTTTGATCAAACTGCACATAAATCCATTTTCCTTTACTGCTTTGTCTCCTCCTTTCTTTTAGGAAATAGTGCATCTATGAGTCTAAGGACTCTCAACCACAATCATACATGTCCTACCGCTTACTCCTTGCTCCTCAAGGTGAATTTCCTGTATAACCAGTTCACAAAGTAAGCAGAGACTGGAACCTGTTCACATGTAGATATGTACCATATGCTGGTTTAGGCACATGTGGAAGGGTGAGGCACTGTATTCTTACTTAACAGGATTATCCCAGAGAGGCAGTAACCACCTGGTACCTGGCCAGAATTCCAAGTATCCATTTGATGGAGAAAAAGATATAAAATATTTGATACCGCTAGGAGCCATCAATTCATGGACATTAGCTAGTGATTTGGTTAACTGAATAGGAAATCAGAACTGCCAGTTATTGGGAAAGTCATGAGTAGTATGGTCAAGAAGCTACAGGTGTGCCTCTAATATGAGCAGATTATATTTCTTTGACTATGTGTGTGGCTTAACCTAACGGTGCGTGAAGAAACATGGTACATTGCAGATGTTTGTGCACTGGTTATTTTGTTCTTGTTGTGTTTGGACTCTGGAGATCATTTTCATGTGGTGATGCAGGTAACTTATGGCAAGAGGTCATGTGGAGAACTGAGATGTTTCACTCCAAAGTATGAGTGGGGCTTTTCAGAGACCAGCTGAGATAAACTAGAGTAACTACTCGGACAGCCCAGAATTCTTTTAGAAATAATATTATTTTAAGACAGAAAAGGGAAGCTATTTTGTACAACACTGAATTGTTAAATTAATTTTTAGGTCAATTAAACTTGCCCTGTGCCCCTGAGTAGAGACCAAAAGTCTAGTAGGCCAATCACAAAGGGAAATTTCAAAATTTAGATAAAGAAGTCCATCCGTGAAAGGGTACCATGCTGGATTTTGTGGAGAATGCCTGTAGGCCATGTTTTATGGAAGGCTGAGGCAGGAGAATCTCTTATGTTCTAGAGTTTGATGACAGTCGGGGCAGCCTCATGAGATTTCACTTGTAAAAAAAAGCAAATGACACCAGACTAAAGATATTTGCACAAAACCGTCAACAATACTATTATGACACAAGTCTAGCAATTTCAGAACATGAGAAAATAAATGAAGCCAAAGATCATTTCACCAGAAATGTTTAGAATAGCTGAACTCACTCATTTAGTTCTGACGGCTTTTTTCCCTTTAGTTTGAAATGTTTCCTCAGTCTTTCTTTTTCACGACCCTCAGGTTCCACCAGGATCACATTTCCCCTCTGGGGTTCATATATTGTTACCTCATGTTTGCATGTGGCTGTCTGTTTTTCCTTTGGCCGCTTTTCCTCTTGCTTGTTGCATAACATTAGGATGCACATGACTCAATTTTGTCCCAGTAGTAACGATGTCAACATTGAACACTTGGTTCAAGTAGCACAGGCCCAGTTACCCACCATTCCTTCCTCCATGGTATAATTTCTCCTTTGTATGCTATGTATTAATATTTTATCAAGGCATGTTGGGCCTGCATGCATATTTTATATTTTTTTCTTAGGGGAGTCTCCATCGAATAATCCAAACATAATAATTTCATTTTACTAAGCATACTAAACTTTTTTTCTTTCTTACCTTTTTATTCTTTTTTTGGTTTTTGAGAAAAGGTTTCTTTGTGAAGCCCTGGTTGTCCTGGAACTCACTCTGTAGACCACGCTGGCCTCTAACTCAGAGATCTACTTGTCTCTGTCTCCCAAATGCTGGGATTAAAGGCATGCGACACCACTGCTCAGCTGCATGATGACCATTTGAAGACTTTTTGAGCCTAAGTTCAAGCCTACAGAAAAAAATGACTTCAAGAATGTTTTCCAGACCCAACAGGGCTAATGCACATGTGAACTCAAAAACTGTGACAGCAAGCCCAAGAAAGACCTGCACAAGCTCATGCCAGACAAAAATCCCAGGATGGACGAGGAATGGCAGACACAAAGTCCCAGCCCTAGTCAGGTAGGTACTTGCCACTGATAGCTTCTGGGAAGAGGAAAATCAGTTTTCTTCAATGGAATGATGCTGGATACAGCAATCACTCCCGGGAAAGAGGAGTGAACCAACGTAACTAGAGTCAATAGGTTTTTGTTTGATTGGTTTTTAATTTGTTTTGTTGTTGCTCTTGTTGCTGCTGCTGCTCCTGCTGGTGGTGGTATATGTGGGTGGGGGGGATGTACATATGTGAACCCATTTTTCTTTGGGGTTCTGTTTTGTTTTATTAAAGAGAGAACACATGAAGTTGGGTGGGTAGAGAAGTAGGGGAGTATCTGGAAAGAGAGGAAGGGAAAGAATATTATATTGTATAAAATTCCAAAATAATCATAAAAGCATTTTTAAAAAGAAAAGAAAAAATGAACGTATAGCATAAATATTTCCTTCCACCCTTTACTAAGACAACCAAAGGGCTGTTTATTATATTTTGTTATTATTCTCTTTGTGTATACTTATATATCAATATGCATGCATGTATTTCATTTGAAACCTTTCTGACTCCCAGACAGTAGGTTGCAGACACAATACTTCGGTGTCTATTTTTAAAAGGTAAGTTAATTCTCTTTCATAACCAAAACATAGTTATAAAGTCCAAGAAATTAACATTAACACAGCATAGCTTATCTACAGATCTTATTCAAACACTAAAATTATATCAACAATGTCCTTAATCAAAAATTCGGGTATCATACCCTTTTATTTAGTCTCGTTTAATTTAGAATACTTCATTCATTTCTTTTTCTTTCTTGATTTCCTTTTTTGAGACAAGGTTTCACTGTGAAACACTGGCTGGTCTTGAACTCACGATGTAGCCCAGGCTGGCTCCTGAGTACTAGAACTAAAGGCCTGTGCCACCATGCCTGGCTCTTTTATGGTCTTGATGATTTTGAGTACATAGTAGCTATTTTGAACAACGTTCCACAGTTTGAGTTTGTCTGACACTTTCTCATGATTTTCAGCTATGATTTTTTTTTGGGGGGGGAATATTACAGAAATCATTAATTCCCAGAGCATCATATCAAGAGGCAAAAAATGACAGTCTGTCCCACTGCTGTTAATTTTATGATTATCTTTGGTATTACTGAGCTGCTGGTTTTTTTCTACTATAAAGTAAGATTTTTTCCTTTTTATAGAGAGTAGGTATCTTTTGAAAGATAACTCTGCAAGTATGTAATTAATTGCCTAATTATGAAAGTTATTCTTAGCTTTAGCATCCATTGTTCATTTTCATTCCTGTTTAGTTTGGTTGTTGCTATGAGGACTACCAAATAGTCATTTTCTAGCTCCATTCTTCCTTCTATGTCCTTTCTTCATAAGCCACAGTAAGGAACAAATTTTTCTCTTCTATTATAATTTATTTCAGCATAATGGATTCTTGCTTTTGAATGTGCTATGGTCCGTTACTACCATAAATTTATACTGCTACTCAAATTGTACCTGATTTAGCCAATTGTGCACCCTCTGTCCCTTACCTTGTCCCTTGCCCAGTTCATATTTTCCACAGAACACGATGTTCTGAGTTCATTGCATACTTTCCCAGCTGGGGCTCCAAGGTTAGTCATTTCTCTGAAGAATTAATTCTATTTAGTAGAAAAATGGCCTTTTGAGCTGCGAGCTGAGTAGTCAGTGTATTCAGCCTGAGTGCAGTGGAGCGGCTTCGGGTTGCTCTGAGTGGCCAGCACCGGTATGCACAGCAGCGCACACTGCCATTCTCAGGTGGACCCCTACACACACACGAGCACCCAAATCGCTTGCCATCATGTTCATCACTTCTTCATAGTCATGCCTTCAACTTTACTCTTCCAAATGGTTCTTTAGAGTAACTTACCCTTTTTCCATTTGATGATCCTTCAAAGATTGAAGAGACCACACTGCTTTTAGCTTCTGGAATACAAAAACAAGTAAGGAATGGATGTTTGATTAATGCCTTCAGAGACAATAGTCTCTTTGATTTTACCCATTTCAGATTGCTCTCCTCTATAAATCTATGATAATCCACTTATGTTACTCTTCTCGTTGGATAGACTTAAATATCAGCATGCATGTATATTTTTGTGTGCTGCTTTTCTGTCACACATTTGGGTTGCTGGGTAATGGTAGCTTATGTCTGTAACCCTAGAACTGGAAAGGCTTAGGCAAGAGTATTTCTAGGGATTCAAATCCTCTGTGAACACTAGGTAGTAAATTTGAGACCAGCCTGGGCTACAGAGTAAGAAGACCTTGTTTTGAACACTTTGTGTTATTCCAGGCTGGTGGTGCATTGTTACCTTAACAAAAGCAAGCCTACATAGGAGTGTTCTTTTAATCTCTTTACCATCATAAGTTTTGTTAGGGGTGAGAATTTCATCAACAGAGGAGCTTAGCTTTCCTTTGCTCCTAGAATCAGTAACTGTGTTTTTGCAGATCCCTTATGCTAATTTAGACCATTCATAGATCAAGAGCGCCCTCTGCTGTTTCCTTAGCAGCATAATTCTACTTTTTTTTGAAAAATTATTTGGGGCAGTGGTCATATTATGGATTGTATTTCCTGCTTTATTTACCGTTGTTTTGATCTTTTAAAGACTTGCATTTCGCCCTTTTGTCTGCTATCGTTTTTTCTTTTTCTTCCCCCTTTAGTTTTTCAAGACAGGGTTTCTCTGTGTAGCTTTGGAGTCTGTCCTGGAACTCACTCTGTAGACCAGGCTGGCCTTGAACACACAGAGATCCACCTGCCTCTACCTCCCGAGTGTTGGGATTAAAGGAGTATGTCACCACCATCCAGCACCTGATACCTTCTTTGCTATCCAGTCTTCAGAGGGTATTCACCTTTTTTTTCCTCAACAAGAAGTCATGACCTTTGAAGTCTTACCCTAAATCAGGGGTTCATTTGAATTTCTTCCTTGTAGTAAGTAGTAAATGTTTGCTGTTCTAGAATATTTAAGTATTGTCACACTTCCGTAGTTCCTCCATACCATTTTTATTTTTATTTATTTATTTATTTATTTATTTATTTATTATTTATTTATTTATTTTGGTTTTTGGTTTTTCAAAACAGGGTTTCTCTGTAGCTTTGGAGCCTATCCTGGAACTAGCTCTTGTAGACCAGGCTGGCCTTTGAACTTACAGAGATCCGCCTGCCTCTACCTCATAAGTGCCGGGATTAAAAGTGTGCGCCACCACCACATGGCCTTGTCCATAGCTTTTGAAACATTTTGTAATTACATGCTTATATAGAATATATTGTGATCCTATTCACCATGACGTTCTCCTATTCCTCTCCCACTTCTGCTGGAGCCCTCCTTCCCAATAATTTAATTATCCCTCCTACTTTCATGTTGCACATGTGTGTGTGAGTGTGTGTGTGAGAGAGTGTGTGTGTGTGTGTGTGAATGAGAGAGAGAGAGAGAGAGAGAGAGAGAGAGAGAGAGAGAGAGAGAAGGTCTTAAGGCTTAGTCTTAGGCTGGCTGACAAATATTTCATATTTATTTATTTATGGCCTTCAGTTAGGCTCCATCTTCTATCGACATGCTATTTTCTCCAGATATTCCTTGCTCTGTGTGAGGAGGCAACATGAGTCTTTGAGATACTTGAGACAGCTCATTGGGATTTGTCAAAATTTCTACTTACAGGTAAGTTACATAACGTGACATTTAGACATCGTGTTCCTTCTGGCTCTGCTCTTGCTGCCGATTTTTGTCAGCTTAGCTTCTCACGCCAGTTCCTTGGAATAAGAATTGCACCAACGAGGCCTCTTCCACTAGATCTGCACAGGGGATGAGTTTCTCTAGCTGCTGATCTACTACAGTCTTTCTTCCAACCAGTCTCTCAGTGCTCTGTAATGAAGAAAAGTGGGGGAAGCCTTTGCAAAAGATGTTCGCTTTTCCAATTATGGATTTTAAAGTTTGTACATTTCCTATTTTCTAGTTAAGCTGTGGATGTGGGTTTCTGTATGCTTATTTGCTTCCCTTCTGTTTGGATTTGGAGGGGGATAATGACAGATTCCATTTCTGGCACTTTTATTTCCATGGATACCTACACACAACTCATTTTGCAAAAGTCTATAGCACTGATTCAAAGGACAGAACCATGCAAACAATAGCTACAAAAGTAAGTCCAATCACAAGCCAGCAGAATCAATTCAATCCAACTAAGTCAAATCAAATCTAAACCTGGCAGGGTGAAAAACATCTGTAATAACTAAGTTCCAGAGGTAGAAAACAGGAGGATCAAGAGTTTAAAATTATCCTCAGCTATGTAGTGACTTCCAGGACAGCATGGAACACATGAGGTCTTGAATCAAGATAAAAAAATAATAACCAGATCAAATTCATTATGGACACAAAGAGTTAAATAAATGTTCCTTCTTTTAGGAAAAAAAAACAACAGCACAATAAAATTATATAAAGATCACATCACTAACTGCCGAAGGAATGTAAAGGGCTTCACATTAAAATGAATGTTTCATATCAATACAGTTTAATAGACATTTGTAATCCTCCTCATATATGAAGAACAAAAATAGCTTGATATATGCCATATCTATTTATGTTAAAGTATTCAGTTAAATAAATGATGCTTTTTAACATATTATATAATTCCTGTTAATATCTGAATGTTAAGCTTAGCAACTAACTTGATGCCTTCCTCAATGTCCCTAATGCTGTCACCCTATAATACAGTTACTCATGTTGTGGGGACCCCCAACCATGAAATTATTTTCATTGCTACTTCATAACTAATTTTGTTACCATTATGAATTGTAACGTAATTATTTTTGGAGGTTTGCCAAAGGTGTTGTAACCCACATATTGAGAACCACTGCTTTAGAGCCTTAAGATAATACGTAAAAATGAAGTAGGGCTTATCCCTTGGATGAAAGAATGATTTAGCATTTTCTTGACTTTATTGAGGCATAATTGGGGAACAAGAATTATATATTTTTAAGATACACAAATTGTTGCCTTGATGTATATATACAGTGTGAAATAATTGATGTAATTCAGCTAATTATTATATTTTTTCCTCTCGTATACTTAGCATGTTCTTTCGTATTTTGTGGGAAAAGCACTATGCACCTCTGTGCTTAACAGATACATTATATAGTTATATAATATATATATTATTGTACACTAATTTGATGTGGGATTCCCCTTTGTATGCTGTGAATGTTTTATTGCCATTGGTTAATAAAGAAGCTGCTTTCAGCCAATGGCTTAAGAGAATAAAGCCAGGCAGAAAATCTGAACAAAGAAAGAAAGAGAGTAGGCAGAGTCATAGAGATGCCATGTAGCTGCTGAAGGAGACAGACGCTGGAACTTTACCTGAAGACACAACCTTGTGGCGATACATAGCATAATAGAAATGGGTTAATTTAAGATGTAAGAGCTAGCTAGGAATACACTAGAGTCATTCGCCAAGTAGTGTTGCAATTAATATAGTTTCTGTGTGATTATTTGGGTCTGGGCAGCCAGAAATGAACGAGCAGCCTCCACCTACATTAGGTTGTACTGTAATTTATGCATATTATATATTATCATAGTATAACTATAATACATTATTGTTAGCTGTAGTGATAATATTGAACACTGGATACCCAGAATTAGTCATCTCAAATACCTGAAACTTCATTTAACATTGGAAAATGTGTCAATATAATTGATGACATTAATGGAATAAACTAGACAAAGGACTTTGTTTTTCTCAATAAACCCAGGAAAAGCATTTGCCAAAAATTGCCATCCACCACCCAAATCAAACTCTCAGTAAATTCATAAAGGACACTCTGGAACCCCTCCCCCATACCATCATACTTAATTGTGAAAGGCTGAAGGTTTGTTTGGGGGTTTGTCTATGTGGTGGAGGAACAGAAGCCTGGGCCTTTTGATTCCTGGCAAGTGTTCCAAAGTGACCTACACCCCCAGCCCCAAGACTTTTTCATGAAGATAGCAGTGTCCATTGGTGTCAGTCTTCAAGGTTTCTGAGACGTTCATACTTTTCAGGGCTTGCACAGCTTTCACTGACTTCACGCATAAGCATTTTGTGCATTTTGCTATTACTATAACTGATTGTCTTCTTTCCAAGTTTCAGTTGTTGCTAGAACTTATGAATAAAATATGTTAAGGATGTTAGTTTTATTTAATGTGAACTTACTAAATGGATGTGTATAAACTTGACTTTTGAATGTATTCTATCAGTATTTCTACACCATCATTTCCTCTATGAATATTAGGTTTATTTCTTCCTTTTCTATTGGAATAATCTTCTAAACAAAATCAATTTTATACCTATGCCTGGGAGAAGTTTTATATCTTAATTCTCTTGACTTGTGATTTATTTATATGGTTTTAATATCAAGGCAATGTTACCAACATGGAACAAATGGGAAGCGTCTTTTCTTATCTTTTCTAATGGAATTGAAATAGTCTATTCCTTTAGCATTTTTGTTGGTCAGGATTCAGTAGTAAAGTTAAAGGCTTAGGGTCATATTTGGGCTATATTTAAACTATAAAGTCAAAGATTCTGTGGATTCAAATTTCTCGAGAGAAATTCCTTGCTTGTATCTTTCAAGGAATCTATTCACTTATCAAACTTTCACTATATTGGTGTGTAATAGGGTTGGCCTTGGTAAGCTCATGGTGTGCAGAGGATCTGCTCTCATCACTCCCATTTCATTGCAAATGTATTTGCCTTTTCTCTGGTTTCCCCTAATTTTCTCACTAGAGGTTTAACAATATGTTTGTAAAGAATAGGTTTTGTTTTTATTGCCTTCCCCTGTTGTTCGTTCTTCTGCTCTTTTCTCACTGTTTTATGCCAGTTTTACTAATATTCCCTCCTACCTGCTTCTTTGACTTTAAGTTGTGGTTTTATTCTGAACCCATTTAGAATGTTTTCCTTTTGGTTTCTACTTTGGCCTCTGTGCTGTTTCAGAACACAAGAGATTTTTTTTTCTCCAAGTACATTTCTTGTTTTAATTGTTTTCCTGTTGCTGGATGCTGGAGATGTCTCACTAATGGAATTCCATTGTGATGAAAGAACATTCTTTGTACAACAAGAACACTACAAACTACTTGTGAGTTATCTGAAGGGCTCAGATATGGACTATCGTGGTTGCTGTCTGGGTACTTGAGAAGAATACATGTTCTTGCTATGTTAGCATGTTCTATAAACATCGGTTACTTCAACTGCATTGTGCTGTTCAACTCCTAAAAGTCTATACTAATTTGGAGCCTTTTTGAGACAATATGGTACTGAAATTCCTAATGATAATCATGGATTTCTCCTCTTTGAGGGCTTTTGTTTTTAACTTTTTAGTAAATGTATTCTGAAGATCTGCTGAGAAAACATATTAGCCATTTCAATACCACAAAATAAGTTTGAATCCAAGATAAATTTAATTTGGTACTAATGAAAAATTTCAAACTTTGTTTTCATTGGTGTTTAAATATCATTTACATCCTTATATTCTTAGCTTTCTTTTTTTTAATTTTTTAAAATGTTTTCTTTATTATTTATTACGTATACAGTATTCTGCCTGCATGTACACCTGCAGCCCAGAAGAGGGCACCAGATCTCATTACAGATGATTGTGAGCCACCATGTGGTTGCTGGGAATTGAACTCAGCACCTTCAGAAGATCAGTGATCTTAACCTCTGAGCCATCTCTCCAGCCCCCATCCTTATATTCTTAAGCAGGTTCTGCTTTTAATACATGAAGTTGGATTTGCTTTGTTATCTTTCTTACCTGACAATCCTTTATTTTATATAGGATACTGAATGCCTTTAGTTTTTCCTTTTTTCTTTCTTTTTTATTGTTTTTATTGAGTTATACATTTTCTCTTTTCCCTTCCCTTCCTCCCGTCTACCCTTCTACCCTCTCTTGTTACCCACACACTCCCAATTTACTCAGAAAAGTTTGTCTTTTTCTCCTTCCTATGTAGATTCACCCTCTCTTAGGGACTTCTTTGTTTTCTAGATTCTCTGGGGCTGTGGACTGTAGGCTAGTTTTTCTTTGCTTTATGCCTAAAAGCCACTTATGAGTGAATACCTATTATATCTGTCTTTCTGGGTCTGGGCTACCTCTTTCAATATGGTTTTTTTCTGGATCAATCCATTAGCCTGCAAATTCCAAGATGTCATTATTTTTTTCTGCTGTGTAGTACTCCATTGTGTAAATATACCACATTTTTTCTTTATCCATTCTTCAGTAGAGGGGCATCTAGGTTATTTCCAGGTTCTGGCTATTACGAATACCACTGCTATGAACATAGTTGAGCACACATCTTTGTGATATTGAGCATCCTTTGGGTATATACCCAAAAGTGGTATTGCTGGGTCTTGAGGTAGTTTTTTTCCTAATTTTCTGAGAAATCGCCATACTAATTTCCAAAGTGGCTGTACAAGTTTGCACTCCCACCAGCAATGCAGGAGTGTTCCCCTTACCCCACATCCTCTCCAGCATAAGCCGTCATCAGTGTTTTTGATCTTGGCCATTCTTACAGGTGTAAGATGGAATCTCAGAGTTGTTTTGATTTGCATTTCTCTAAAGGCTAAGGATGCTGAGCATTTCCTTAAGTGTCTTTCAGACATTTGAGATTCATCTGTTGAGAGTTCTGTGTTTAGGTATGTACCCCATTTTTATTGGATTATTTGTTCTTTTGATGTCAAGTTTCTTGAGTTCTTTGTTTTTTTAATATTTATTTATTTATTATGTATACAATATTCCGTCTGTGTGTATGTCTGAAGGCCAGAAGAGGGCACCAGATCTCATTACAGATGGTTGTGAGCCACCATGTGGTTGCTGGGAATTGAACTCAGGACCTTTGGAAGAGCAGTCAATGCTCTTAACCTCTGAGCCATCTCTCCAGCCCCCAAAATAAATTTATTTTTTTTAAATATTTATTTATTTATTATGTATACAATATTCTGTCTATGTGTATGCCTACAGGCCAGAAGAGGGCACCAGACCCCATTAAAGATGGTTGTGAGCCACCATGTGGTTGCTGGGAATTGAACTCAGGACCTTTGGAAGAGCAGTCAATGCTCTTAACCTTTGAGCCATCTCTCCAGCCCCTTCTTGAGTTCTTTGTATATTTTGGAGATCAGTCCTCTGTCCGATGTGGGGATGATGAAGATCTTTTCCCAATCTGTAGGCTGCCATTCTATCTTATTGACTGTGTCCTTTGCTTTACAGAAGCTTTTCAGTTTCGGGAGGTCCCATTTATTAATTGTTTCTCTCAGTGTCTGTGCTACTGAAGTTATATTTAGGAAGTGGTCTCCTGTGCCAATGCGATCAAGTGTACTTCCCACTTTCTCTTCTGTGAGATTCAGTGTGGTTGGTTTTATGTTGATCCATTTATGTCTTTGATCCATTTGGACTTGAGTTTTGTGCATGGTGATAGATATGGATCTATTTTCATTCTTCTACATATTGATATTCAGTTATTCCAGCACCATTGGTTGAATATGCTTTCTTTTTTCCATTTTATGTTTTTAGCTTCTTTGTCAGAAATTAGGTGTTTGTAGGTGTGTGGGTTGATATTTAGTTCAATTTGATTCCATTGGTCCTCCTGTCTGTTCTTATGTCAACACCAGGCTGTTTTCAGTACTGTAGCTCTGCAGTAGGGTTTGAAGTCAGGGATTGTGATACCTCCAGAAGTTCCTTTATTATACAGGATTGTTTTGGTTATCCTGGTATCCAGCCCCCAAAATAAATTTATTTTTTTTAAATATTTATTTATTTATTATGTATACAATATTCTGTGGCAAGGGAAGTTTTTTTGGTCCAGTCTATTTCATGTTCTGTAGGCTTCTTATACTTTCATAAGCATGTCCTACTTTAGGTTGAGAAAGTTTCTTTATTGTCTCTATTTTTGTTTTCAAGTCTTAAATTGTTTCTTTCACCTGTTTGATTGCTTTTCTTGGTTTTCTCTAAGGGTTTTTGTTGATTTCTTCTAATTTTTTGTTTCTTTTGCCTCCACTTCTTTAAGGAAATTTTTCATTTCCTCTTTAAGGGCCTCATTTTCCTAATAGGTTATTTTTTTTCTACCTCACCTGGGTTGAGTTGTTCAAGTCTTGCTTTTTGTAGAACCACTCGTTTTTGGTGGTGCAGTGTTGTTCTTTGTGGTGTTGAGTGTGTTCTTACCTTGTTATCTTTTTCTCCAATTGATGTAGTTGGGGCTGTGTCTTTGGTGATCGCTCTTCTAGGTGACAGTGGGTCCAAGGCTCAGATGATCACTCCTTGATATGGAGTCGGGGCCACGGTTCTGGTTGCTCAGCACTCCTGGAAATCGCTTGGGGCTTCCTGCCTGCTCCTGGAGGTCACTCAGGCCTTGCTTGCCTGCTCCTGGAGGTTGCTCAGGCCTTGCTTTTTTTGCCTGCTCTTGGAGGTGCCTTTAATTTTTTAATAATTTCCTGAAAAGGTTTTACACAGTTCTACCTGATTTTATACAATAATGCCCAGAATACACATTTGGAAACCCGGATTTCAATGTGCAGAAAAATGAAACAGGATCTTTATCTCTTCCCACCTTGCATAAAACTCAAAATAAATGAATCCAGTACCTTAACATAAGATCTGATACTATGAAACTTCTAGAGAGTAAAGTATGAGGTGAAGCCACAAAACAATCCCACACCAGTTAAGAATTATGGATAATAAAAGGGGTTATTTATTTAAGGGGAAAAACTTACAGACCACTGTCCCAAACAACAGTCCTCTCCTCGCAAACAGGAAACAGAGAGTCTAGCCACCAGAAAGGGAGCTGGAAGCAAGAGAGAGAGCACCCAGTTCTGCTGATTTTTAAAAGAATAAGAGACCACGCCCCAGTGGGCTGGTATCTTAAAGGCTATTGGCTGAAGGAGCAGAAGGAGCTCCCGCAGCAATGAGGTGTGCTTCAACTGACAGACATGGGTATGGGCTTTCTGAATAGAATTTTCATTACGTACATTACATAAGACCAACAGCTGAGCCATCATGCAATGAAAACATTCCTGTGGAAATGCAGATCAAAACAACTTTGAGATACCATCTTACACCTGTCAGAATGGCCAAAATCAAAAACACCAACGATTCCCTATGCTGGAGAGGATGTGGAGTAAGGGGAACTATCATCCATTGCTGGTGGGAATGCAAACTTGTGCAACCGCTTTGGAAATCAGTGTGGCAGTTTCTCAGGAAATTGGGAATCAACCTACCTCAGGATCCAGCAATACCAATCTTGGGAATATACCCAAGAGAAGTCCAATCATACTACAAAAGCATTTGTGCAACTATGTTCATAGCAGCATTGTTTGTAATAGCCAGAACCTGGAAACAACCTAGGTGCCCCTCAATGGAAGAATGGATCAAGAAAGTGTGGATTATA
>PVIU01020383.1:0-34119 GCA_004026605.1 Ondatra zibethicus
GCTGACTTTTTGGTATTGGTGTGCTCTTCCCTGGAGAGGACTGTGTCCCACTCACATTTCTTAGTTGCCCATAGTTCTTTGTGTGGGGTTAAGATCTCATGTTTTCTCCTGCCCATGTTAGCTTGAATCATTGCTTTCAGTCTTTGAACTCATTGTTATTGCTTTCAAATATTACATCACTTGTCTAAATTCCACTAGAAATTTGTGCCTTACTGGGAATCTGAAGGTCTATTTATCTTCAATTTATAGAGTATGTGAAATTTGCCTTTTGTTCTGTTGCTTGAAACTAGTCTCCCTTAACCCCCAAAATTACAATATCAAATCATTCATATAATAATGATTATCATAGTCCTGTGAATGAGCCTAGATGGTGATTTAAAATCTAGATCCTGTTGGTTGTGTAGGCAGATTGATGTTTTTACAAGATATCTTTTAAATTTTTATTTATTTACTTGTCTGCATACATGTATATGTGCATGTGTATCTTCCTCCATGTATATGTGGAGGCCAGAAGTTGGCACTGATGTCTTCATTCCTATCACTCTTTTGAGATTGGGTCCGTTATTGAACCTGTGGTCTTTATGCCTTCATTTCCACAGCACTGAGATGGTAGTTTCTCACCTCTGCACTTTTGACCTGTGTACTTGGAATCAAATTAATGTCCTTTTGGTGTGACCAACTGAGTCATCTCCCAGCTTGAAAACAATACAAATTTTTGGATATTCTTTTCTTTGTGGTGAGGTTAGAGTTTTAGATGAACAGAAAATGAAGAGAAAGCTGCATAGATTTTCCATAGACACCTTGAAAAAGCCCTTTCACCTGTCAATACCCCCAACAGCATGGGGCATTTGTTACATATGATGTATTGCCACATCATGATCACCCAGAACACATAGTTTGTATTAGCTTCACTCTCTATGGTACTTCTGTGAATTTTGACAAATAAAATTCTCTCTGCTCATCGTATTCATTACTCAATCTTTTCTAGCCTTTTGCCACAGTGAAAAATCACATGTGCCCATCCTTTTGTCTTAACTAAAACGTCCTGTAAATAGAATCACTGTGTAGCCCTCTGATTGCCTTGTTATTCTCAGAGATAGATAATAGATAGATAGATAGATAGATAGATAGATGATAGATAGATAGATAGATGCATTCACACACACATACACACACACACAGATTCTTTCCATATATTTTTGTGTCTTGATAACTTATTTTCTAGGGTTGAATAATATTCCACTATCTGGATGTGCAACAAGTTATCCATTCATCTGCTGAAATACATCTTGCCTCCAAGTTTTTGCTATTATGAATAAAGCTGTTTTAAAAATCAATGTAGAGGCATTTTTTTTAGCTGTTGGACTCTGTTTTATTTTGACAATTAGGTTTATGATTAGAAGCATGGATAGCAAATTGTTTACAAACAATAGGATGGGCATTATTTGACATGAGTGAGGGTCCCAAGAAAAATGAGGAAAAAAACTGCAGTCTGTCTGATTTTGAAAAACCTCAAGAAAGTATGGAGAATTGTCTCAGAAAGTAACTAATAATTTGAAAGATACATATTTTACACAAGAAAATTTCCTGACGTACATATTTCCATGCAAGGAAGGGCATAGGGAGCGGATGTTCTCCTCCATTAAGATTCTGTTATCTGTCAAAGACAGGCACGTGCTGAAATCAGATGAGCCTTGACCTTCAAAACAGCCTCCCAAGTCTCCACGTTCTGTCTATAATGTGACACAATAAGCCTGGGGCTAAACAAGCATTTGAAGAAAATTCCAGCCATATCCTCAGGGTACTAATCAATAGATTATCTATCAAGGCCAGTGTAGAGGCATTTTTTAAAATGTCTTTGAGTAAACACTGAAGTGCATAAATGTTAGATCATGTAATCAAAATGCACTTAGTTTTTCTAGAGGCTGCTACACTGTCTTCCATGGTGGTGGGGCCAGCTTGCATTCTCATGTCTTCAAACAAGAGCACTACCTCTCCATTGCCTCATTATAATCTGCTATTACTGATACCCAGGTGTCTATAGTTCTAATAGGGTGTACTAATATGGTACTTAATTTGAATTCCCTTGATGATATGTGATGTAGAGCTTCTTTTAATATAGGTTTGTTTCTGTCTGTATATTTTGTGAGGTGTTAAATCTTGGCTCATTTTTGATCTCAGGATTTTTTATTGTTAAGTTTTGGAAACACTTTGGATATATTTAAGAGCAGTCCTTTATAAAGTTTGATAAAATGTATCTTTACAAATATTTTATCATGGTCCGTGATTTTTTTCTCATTCTTTTGATTTGCTTGAAAGATTCCTGAGGATGGGTAGAGATCATGACCCTGTAGGATGTTGAAAAGTTGAGAAAGGGCAGAACAGCCTGAGAGATGACAGGGTTTGCCTGTTTCTTCTCAGCAGGTTGGCTTCTGTTTGCATTTAGCTGTTTCTCCTTTTGTAAGAAAAGGAAAAAACTCGTTATATTTACTGCATGTCTGTAGCAACTTTGAAATCTGAAGCTCGATGGAAGCATTCCAGACTTGGTGAACCTGAGAATGAATGAATAATGTCTGGGCATGTTCAAGGATATATACGAATGAGAACATTAAGTAATCTTTTTACTAAACAGATATTGAATTCATTCCCCACACTCATCCCTAATCTTGCTACTGAGACAGTTCTACTTAGTAGAATCAAAAGGGTTATAGCAGATTTCATATAAGTATATATAAAATACTGGTTTGTTAAATATGAGATAACTCCCCCAAATCCACGTGCTTTCTTGATGCAAAAATGAAGCATGTCTGTTGTCATTAGCAGTTAATAGAGGTAATCCACACTACATAGTTAACTCAATGGATAAAGTACTGCCACACAGTTGTGAGGACCAAAGCTCATATGCCCAGTACCCATATAAAACCATGAGTAATTCTGTGTATCTGTTATCACTGAATGACTATGGCGAGACAGGAGAATTTATGGGAACTCATGGGCTACCTAGCCTGTCATGTACACCTACCCACCCCCAACATGTACACAGTTGAAAATATCTATTTTTTATATGTGTGTATATATGGCGTGTGTGCTTGTATGAGTGTGGGTGCAGACATGCCGTATAGGGAGGCTAGAGTCCAACTCACATGTCAGTGCTTACTTTCCACCTTATTTGACAAAGGGTCTCGTGTGTGTATGTGTGTGTCTATGGTTGTAGCCTACACTAGTATGGAATTCAATGTGAACTGTATATCTCAGACTGTTCTCAAAGTCATGGCAATACTGTCTCAGTCTCCTGCATGCTGGGATTGTAGGCAAGAGCTACCATGTCTGGATCAAATTTTTGAACTACATTAAGGTAGGGTCAAGTGAAACTCATTAGTACTGGAACAAAAATCAAACTGCACATCAGTTTGATGGCATCTTTTATAAGGAGACTATTTATACCGTGAATATTTGAGTACAGCTGAGACTCTAGTGAGGCGTGTGGCCTCACTGATATAAAAATAAGACAGCCACACTTATGCACGGGAAGGATGTGTCAGTCCTTATATCTAGTCTTGCTGAAGTACCGCTGTGAGCATATATTCTCTTAACAATGTGTGTTACTTTACTTTATCCTAAGATATCATCAGTGTGAATTTCAAAGTTTTTTTCATTTGAAATTTTCTAAATATGTAAGCCCTTAAAAGGTCACATCTGAAATGGAAACTGACTGAATCATAATCTTCCACAGTTACAAAATAGAACCATACGCACATGCAACAACTACAGATCTCATTTAGTAGAGGGAGCTCTCTGTTCATCGTGGAGGTTGGCCTGCTGACCTCAGAGTAGAAGCACCAGGTTCATAGCCAAGGCTTCAAAACACAGCAGGGTGCCAATAAGAGAATTAAATTATGCCATTATGGTGCCATATCTTCTCAGGAAGTGCTGTAACAACCTGTCCTGCAAATAGCCGAAGGCATCCTTGAGAGAAATTCTCTGCAGCACAGCCTTCATTTCCTAAATTTTCCAAGGAAAAGTATCCTGCCTTACTCTCCCATTAGCCAGTTTTCTCTTATTAATCAGAAATAAACAAGAAAGAAAGAAATGACAGGTGCCTTGAGATCATTAGGACAGAATACTCATGGATTTTAATGAGAATTAAATAAATTTAACAGGACTTTCATATCCCAGAATTTATCTTCCATCTCATAAATGTAAGGAAAGCACTAGTTCCTTGCTTTCATAAATGATTATTCTTTGGTTCATTAATTTGTACCATTTGATTTACTCTATTTTCCAAGAAAGGATAAAGCATAGTATTCTGTCACTAGCTGGGCCCAATGCACGTAAATGCAACCTAAGAGAGCTTTGCACACAAAGCAGAAAAGTCCGGTGTTGCACAGAGTGTGATTTATTGAGGAACTTACAATTAGATATGTGTTCCTGGTAGCAGCAAGACTAAGCAAATCCCCAAAGTCTAGATTAGAAGGACAGTCATATGTACTGATTAGTGCTTCATTCAGACCAGAATGCATTTTAAGGAAATACCAACTACCAACTAGTCAAGCACCTTCCTTGCACCAAGAGGCATGCTGACTGTAAACCTTCCCATGCTACCAACTCAGAGACAGCAGTGGTGTCTGGTGAGCTGGAACATAGACATACTCCATGTATGAGTACCTTCTAAAACTGACAGTGGTGTGATATTCCAGACTAAGGAGCCCAATAGGCCATATCACTTGTCAGCTTTATATGTTTACAGCAACTCTGGTAGTATCGTGTGTGTTGTTTGAACATCATGGATATAGATGATCTTTGCAGGAGGAGTCAGAGCCACAAATTATGCAAGCCACATCAATATTGAGTAAATTAAGTTGAGTCCACCGCCTTCAGTCCATCCAGTAAGGTGAGCTTGTCTCATAGGATCTGAGAGTTATGTGGCCAATGAAAATGCCATCTAATTTTACCTACTTTCCAGTGTTATGACCTGTGCCCTAAAGGTACTTTTGAACATGGTCTTGCCGGAGAAACAGTCATGCCCTGGGCCATGAACCTGACTGCATTGCCATACTTACAGGGGAGCCAAAGCCTCAACATCCTTTCCCTTATGCAGATGAGGAAGATGTGTACTTTATCTGGTGACATGTGCAGGTGCAACCAGACCTCCACATGTAGGAAATTCATGGATATTGGGGGGTGAGGTCTTGAGTCTCGGGGTTATAAACCTACATTTATTCTACTGTGTCATATAAGAATATAATCATCACTGGTTATCCCAATATCACAGACACAATGGAACTGAGGAATGTATTCCTGAGGCAATTCCTACACTGTCTGTCATTTCCCCTCTCAAGTCAAGGAAGACTGATCTGGTACTGATTGTAAAGGAGTGCTGAAGATGCCATTAGATAAGGTAAAGAGCTAGTTAGCCATATGCAATGGAGGGCATATCTAGTACCTGGATAATGTTAGACACTACAGTGTGAATAGGCATCACTTTGTTGTGCTTCGTGTGTGTTTTCCCAGGGAGATGAGCAGACATCTCTTCACCACAGATAGGGCATTAGACATAGAATTCCATTCATGTCTACCAAAATGAATCAATAATTTTAATTAAGATTATTTTCTGGAGCATATGGAGTATACCACTAAGAAAAGTCTTTTTCAGCAACTAGTAACTATGTAAACAGCTTTGGGTAGGAGTAGGCCCTATGAGCTGTCCTTTAAGCAACCTTTAACTGCCTGTAGCTTTACGGAGAAATGGGTCCTTGTAGCCTCTCCTTACCTCCATTTTAGAGTTCCTAGTACCAATAGTGTGTCAGTCTCCTGCTGGTAACTACAGGTGCTGGCAGTTGGAGGGGGCAACAGTCATGCCCTGTCCACAGACAACATTTCACATCACCCCCATTTAACTCTACTCATTACAGGAATCATCCTCCAAACACCCTTTGCCCCTTTTACCAGCCAAACAGGCCTATATAGGTAGTATTAAATGTTGTCAAAATCTCAGCCTGCTCTAATTGAATTCTGGTCCCTCAGATCTTAGTGTACCAATCTGGGCAATGTTCTGACTGATACCCCTTCAGAAGGAGGAAGGGTTTTAAGGCCTTATTTTGTGCTTCCACTCCCCAGTACTCTCTTTACTACCTAAATCTTGAGTTTAATTCCCCTATCAAGCTCTGGCAATGTCTTTCCTGGAGAATATATTCAAGGGTTAGGACACAGATATCAACTGTGAAACCATGGTCTTTTGATCACTGAGGAAGAGGAAGCAACAAGAACTTTGCCCATATCCATTTTCTGTGAAAGTTGGTCTAAAAAGGGAAAATAAAGGGCTGTGCCTTTCACAACAGGAATTCTCTCATTCTGGGTATAAAAACAAACACAAGGATATGAATGACCTCTTGAATGCCCTCTTCAAATTGAATACCCTGGGTTTCCTCTACACTTTTCCATGGAGTCATCGGCCTTACTAGATTCTCTGGATTGGACATGGTTCTTGTAGCCAAGATGATTCAGTATATGTCAGAATGGTTCCCTTATCCCTTGGGTATTTGGAGATGCTAAAGTCGAGGTGAGTTTGTAATATTATTCATTTTCTTGGCTTCCTGTTCCCACCCAAGGCCTCATCATTCAGGTACTTATAATGATCCTGGAAAATTTTCAAGCTTCTACACTATTTAGCTACTTCAGAAATGTAGTTCTGAGCAGTTAATTGCAAAGCCTACTTTCTGCAAGGGGATATTCATCAGATCAAGAATGCAAGTTCATTGGCAGGAAAGGACGGTAATACTACATAGAGTTGGGACTGAAAACAAAGACGCAGACAGAGCCATGCATACAAAGCATATAATAGGTAGTGGGCACACTGAGAGCGATGCAGTCCCAGGCAACAACCACATCAAATAGATCACTGGACTTCATTCAGAAGTAGTGTCACCTACAATGATCAAAAGTGACTTCGCCCAAAGAAGAATGTACCTGTCTTCTTACGCTGCTATCAAAAAGGGCACATTATTAGTGATGGGATTCAGTTTTAAAACTCCATGGAACACTCTAGTGAGTTTGCTTATTTATAGAATTCTGTGAAACTAGCAAGAAGTAACAAAGTTAAACACTAATGTTTTAAATGAGTTGTCCATAGACCCTGGCATTTTTGAATACTTGGTCCCCAGTTAGTGGCACTTTGGGGAGAGGCTTAGGGGGTGTTGTTGAAGGACTGTTTCTGGAATAAACAACCCAGCACCCAAGGGAGTGGAAAAGAGGAGAGATGTTGCTGGTGGACCAAAGCCAGGATAGCTCCTGAAAGGCTTCAATGCCAGGTCCAGTTTGCATTCTCATTTTATCCTCTAAAGCCACAAAGTGGGGTAGGCAAGCAAGCAAGGTTTCATAGAAGCACACGTGGCAGTCAACAGGTTGTTAAGGGCAATGGCCCATTCATTGTTTTAGGAGTTTTTCCAAGTCATTCTGCTCCAGGTAGCAAATAGAGTCATGCTTGACAAATAGGCAGTACAATCAGTGCTTTAAGTAAATCACTAATAATGCAATAAATCAGTATCTATTTAATAACTGGCCCTTTCTACCTTATTCTACTTTAGTGTGGCCTTGATGGAGGAAGATTTCATTGGGGGATGGGCTTTCAGAGTTTAAAGACTCTTGCCATTTCATGTTCTCTCTCTCTGCATGTGCTTACTGTTCAAGATGTGAGGTCTCAGCTGTTCCTGCCTCCATGCCCGCCTGCTGCCAGACTCACCTGCTATGATAATGATGGACTCTTATCCCTATGAAACTAAGCCCAAAATAAACCTTTGTATAAGTTGGTCATGGTGATTTATCACAGCAATAGAAAGGTAACTTAAGACAGAAAATGGCACCCCAAAGTGGCTTGGGATATCTATACAAGCCTGATCATGTTTTCTGGAGGAATGTGGAAGATTTGGAAATTTGGCCTGGAAAAGTGATCAAACACTGTAAGTGGGGCTTAATGACACCTTCTAGTGGGAGACTGGAAGACAGCAATGCTGAGAGTTATGCAGTAAGGGCCCTGATAAGAGGTTTTGAGGGAATAATACTAGCAACTGGGCTAGTACCCACTGTGATATTTTGGAAAAGAATGAGGCTGCTTTCTGACTTTATCCTAAGAACTTGACTGTGACTAAATTTAATGATGATGGATTAGTTTCTTTAACAGAGACGATTTTGGGATAGCCTAATATGGACTATCTCTGGTGGTTAGGTTATTAGTAGTTATCTTATGCAGGTCTACAATGAAAAAGAGAAAATGGGGCAAAAAGAAACATAAAATATACATTTTTGAGGAGAATAGGAGCAGCAGAAAATGTAAAATTGGAGCCAATGCTTGTGCTTAAATGGCTAAAGATATTAAGGAGAGGCCTGATGTGAATGGAAATCAGTGAGTGGCCCCTCAGGGCAAGCCTGCACCCAGCTAAACTTAAAACTTAAGGAAAGAAAAGGCCTAAGGAGCTTTCTGTTCCTAGGGTAGAGCAACAAGCACATGCTCTGCAAATCTGACTTTGTGGTGGCAGGGTCCATCCCAAGCTAGTAGCCAGAGTTGGCAGTGCCCTCCTTGTCCATGTGGTGCTGTTTACAGTCGTGAAGGATACTCTAGAACAGGGCTTATGAGTCTTCCTCCACAGTTTCCAAGAACCATTGAGACCAGGCAGAAAGCATAGAGGACCCGAGAGGCCATTGTGTGGAGCTGTAGAAGTGAAGCTTTTGTTGCACTTGAGTCCCCAAGATGTTTGAGGTACCAGGGCCATGAAACACAAGAGCTGCACACAGAGAGAGCAACTGGCCCAAGAGGCAGATGTGTCCTATAAGCAGTCAAGGTGGAGAGGTGGGGACATCAGACATGGAGTTCAATGATTTGGAGTTTGCTAAGTTTGGTCCCATACTTCCTCATCCACCTTCCTTCCTTTTAGAATGGTAACATTTAGTCTGTGCTATTGAATGTTGGAAGTGTGTAGTTTTCTTTTTTTTTTTCCCTTTTATACTTGGTTACAATTGAAAGATTACCTGGACTCTCAGCAGAGACTAAACTTTTCAGTTGTATTGAGATTAAAAGACTAACAGGATTTTGGGGGTTGGACTAAATGTACTTTGCAGTACCATATGGCCATGAGCCTGTGGAGACTAAGGAGCAAAATTGTGGCTTGAATGAGATGAATCCCATAAGCTCTGACATTTAAATACTTGGTCCCCAGGTGGGGAGGTATCTTAGTTACGGATTCTATTGCTGTGAAGAGACACTATGACCACGCAACTCTTATAAAGAAAACATTTAATTGGGGTGGCTCACTTACTGTTGCAGAGATTTAGTCCATTGTGATCATGAAGGAGAGCATGGCGGCACGCAGGCAGATGTGGTGCTGGAGCTGAGAGTGCCACATGTTGCAGGCAACAGGAAGTTGTGAAGCTTGAGCAAAAGAACCTCAAAGCCCACCCCTACAGTGGCACACTTCCTCCAACAAGGCCACACCTCCTCCCTTTAGGGGCTATTTTCCTTTAACCACCACAAGAGGCTTAAGAAGTTTATCCTTCCTGGAGGAAGTACTTCACTAGGGGTGGGCTTTGTGAGTTTAAGGACACTGGCCTTTTCAATTTTGTCTCTCTGCTTCCTGTTTGTGGTTTGAGATGTGAGCTCTCAGCTGCTGCTCCAGGTACCTCGGCTGCTTGCTGCCATACTTCTCTGCCAGGATGACAATAGCCTCTTATTAAGGATTAAAATAAATCCTTCTTTCTGTAACTTACATGGCCATGGTTCTTTATCACAATGATAGAAAAGTAACTGATATAGAGACCATGAAATAGGATGGTTAGTTTATGTTAGTCAGGTTAGCCTAAACCAAATTATGAGTCCTTAAAAGTAAAGGATTGCCAGGGCAGTGGTGGCACACACCTTTAATCCCAGTACTGAGGTAGGCAGATCTTTGTGAATTCAAGGTCAGCCTGCTCTACAAGAGCTAGTTCCAGGACAAGTACAGAGAAACCATGCCTCAAAAAAAAAAAAAAAAAAAAAAACACACACACACACAAAAAAAAAACCAAAGAGGATCATCTATAGCTGGAAGCAGAGGAGAGAGCAAAACACTGCTGGGTGTTTTGGAATGCGAAACTTCAACATATAGTGTGTGGTGGAAGATGGGGCCTGAAGAACTTGAGCAGCCTCTAAGGAATGAAGAGGTGTGGCCCTGCTGTCGCCTCTCCAATCCTGAGACAATCAGAATAAACCAGGAGGCCAATTCTCCCTCATAACCCCCAAGTAGGAGAAAGGCTTGCCAACGACTAAATTTCTGCCTAGGGAAAGAGAATAGAAAATAGAGGACCTCATCAGACTTTGGACCCACAGAACTGTGAGGTTGCTTCTAATATATACTAGCTGCAAGAACGATGGGGAGATGGCAAAGATGAAGGACAAGATTGTGCCGTTTGTTATTAACCTGGTGCAGCCCCTTGTCAGGAAAAAAGGAGAACTCCTTCTATGTACCATCGATGTTGACTCAGTAAACTAAGGAGGAAATCATTGCCCAATTGGTTCTTTTTACAGTGTCAGATGTACCCGATAGTCACCAGGTCTTCTAAATGCCAGGCACAATGTATTGAGTAATACGTTTTGATTGTCATATGTATTGCTACCACATTTTACAAAGGGAGAAATAGGCACCACAGAGTCTAACTCATGTGCATCAGGAACCTGCAAGTGATAAGAGTAGAAACACAAACTCAGGAGCATGGCTCCAGAGATCCAGAGATAATTGGAGGGGGTCTCATAGAAGAAGATGAGAGTAACGTTCTTTTAATGATTACCTTGAAGGAAAATAATCCCAAGACAAGATCCTTTAGAGGGCTGCAGCAGTTGATAAAAGAAAGATAGGAGTCCAAACTCAGGCACAGTGATGAGGCCAAAACAAGGGAATCCTCTCAAGAGAAGGAGGAGTAGGCCCTTCAATTGTAAAGTACAGTATGCTGTTCAGAGAGAGGAAACAAGTCCATTTTTTAGAATAAATCTCAGTCCTTGGGTCTCAGGACAAATAAGTAGTAAAAGAAGATAAATTTGGGTAGAAAGACACTGGTTTATTGCTAGACATTTTCCATTAAATAATGCACCAAAAGACAGATGACTGTAAGACTCCAGCAAGCAGGAGAGATTCCAATCCATGTCGGTTTTTGTTTGTTTTTTTGGTTTTGGATTTTGAGACAGGGTTTCTCTGTAGTTTTGAGGCCTGTCCTGTAACTTCCTCTGTAGCCCAGGCTGGTCTCAAACTCAACAGAAATCACCTGCTCTGTTTCCTGCATGCTGGGGTTAAAGGCGTGTGCTACCACCACCTGGCGTGGATACCATTTTTAACAAGTATTTTTTTGTTTTCCCTACAAGATGATTTTTCCATATCTATCAAGTCTATAAATAAGTCATTTCTCTTTCACAGAGTATTAGGCTATAGGTCTTCTAAATACAGCGGAAATGGTAAGAGAGTGTAATTAGAAAATGAAAGAATGCTGTGTTTTTCCTCAATACTAAGAAGAGGGAGGGAGCCTAATAGGTTCCATACTTTGACATTGACACCTCACTCTCCTGTGTAGTGGGGTGGCTCTCCTTCAGTTCTTTCAGCTGTCTTGAATTCTGATTATGAATTCCTTATTTTAGTTTTTCCTAATGCAGTACAAGCTGAATCAAAGCTGCTTTCCTCCAAAAATGCTGACTGATACGTTGAATCTATTATCTTATGTATTTGAGTAGACTAGCCTACAAGAAAGAAGGTGAAGATATAGCAGTGATAGCTTATCACAACTTAGTGCCAGGAATAAGTTTTCCACCCGTTATCAAATAAAGCAACTCCGAAAGCATTAAAGACTAAGTGCTGATATAGCAGTATGCAGGCAAATGTATGTATAAGTTAGCACATATGTGGAAACCAAAAGTGCAGTTTAATTAATTTACTCCCTGATAAAATGTTTTGCTTCTAGGAACTAGTTTCCTTTCATTGCTTAAGTATCTTTCTAGGAGCCTTGAGTCAAGGAGATTTTGTCTAGATCTCTGAATGATATTTCCTCCCAGCTTTTTAAAAATCTTACGTTCACTCCATAGATGTCGTCAGTCTGCAATGTGTGAAAGTGCACCATTTTTCCTGTGCTTGACCAAATGTTTCATTTCCTGAAAATTAAGTTACTGAAATCCAGCAAACAGATGGTCACAGTCCTGCAGATCTTGCTCCTCTATAAAATGTATGATCTGAATTCCCGCCGTACGCTTTGGAAACTAGCAAGGATTCTCCTTGTAGACTACTGTACTGTGGTCGTTGCTGCAATATTCAGTCATTTTTCAAATTTAATTACCTGGGACATCAGCAAGAAGATGTTCCAGATTTATTCATGTTTACACACACACACACACACAAATATATTGGTCAGGCCATGTGAACTTGGTTGAAATGTATCTAGGTATTTTAATTAATTACCATGTGCTACATGATTTAAAATTACGTGATTGCACAGGGAGATAGAGAAAAGTCTGATTTTCCTTATTAATAGTTTTTAAATATCATATTATCCAGGCTAAAGAAATATTTCAAAGAATATAATGTAGGAGTTTGGTAAATAAGATAGTCCTGCTCCTTTATATACATTTTTTTTCTTCTTGGGTATAAAAGATTTGATCATTTAACAAGAATAAAATCAATCCATGAGGAAGTTTGACATTGTCTCAACAGTCCATTATAACCTTATTTATAAAAAATAACTGGGCATGGTCGCTCATATCTATAATCCTAGCATTCAGGAGATTGAGACAGGAGGGTTGTCATGAATCCAAAGTCAAGTGGAGCTACATAGTCAATTCTAAGTCAAGCGAGGACATAGTATAAGGTCCTGCCCCCCCCCCAATTATTAATAATTGTTCAGAAGAAAGTCTTTATTTTCAGGAAGATTTTTCAGCTCTCTCTCAATGTCTTCTTTGGGAAATGTATGAAGCAGTAGGCTGTTGTCAAAGGAAAGCCAAGGGCAGTGACAACATGACTTTACATTTCTAAAATGTCTTTTCCAGTTGGGTATGTATGGCCTTTACTTGGATACTGTCTTGAATATGCTGCTTTAAAAAAATGTGTGTTTAACTATTCAAAAATATACTGTGTGGGAAATAGCAAAAATACCACTTAGTCCTTTTGTAAAGATACTTAATAGTGGACATTTGTAGAGTCCCAGGTTTGCAATTAACATGCCACACAATAGATGACAGAAAAATCCTAGTAGTCTGTTCCATACTTTTGATCTAAAACATTTTGGGGATGTTTCCAGTTTATGTAACATATAATAAACCCCACCTGATATATAAATCTGTTGAAACCATGGTTTAGATAGGGAAAAGGAGAAAAGGAATCTATTAATGGATGGTCTCTTAAACCACTAACAACTCAGGTACATATATGTTAAAAAAACATATGTAGCAGCGTTTGAGGATTGACACATGTATTCAGATCATGTAGATAGCCGAGTGTGTTTCTGTTCTCTTTTTTTCTCTTATTCATTGTGTCTGTTCCTCACTGGAACAGAAGGTTTTGATATTTAAGGAAGCCAGTCTCCCCAGAACACTTCAGCTGTGCACAGGTAGATGAACTAGAGGAAGGAAACTAGTTAATCATACACTCTGATAATGCACTTAGCAGCTTTTCTCATGTAACTGACCGAGAAGAATCTGAAATTCAGCAGAACCACCCTGTGATTCTTGCTTTTGCTGTGACCTTTTCTTCGTTGTTGTTGTTTCATTTTGTTTTCCAGGAGCTGGGAATTATTAATTTTTGTTCATGATGTTTGTACGTTGATGTTGTCATTGTTTCTCACTTAAATGCAGGAAAAATATGTCATTGCTTTGTGCTGTTAGAACTGTTTTCTTTGTACAAAAAAAAAGTGAAGGCCAAATGGCTAAGGACTTTTGTTGACCCATACCAACACTGAAATTTAAAGATCAAAGAAGGGAATAATATAATGCCCAGACAGCTAACATATCAGGGACAATGTAGCCTTCCATGGCTAACCATTACTTCACTGCAGAAGTGGCTTTAGAGCCCAGAAGGTCTTCTGCGCAGCATAGCATCCTGAGCAACCAGGGATCGGTGATATTTCACCTTGTTCCCAGTGATCTTCACACTGGGCAGCAGCTTTTGCCTCCTTCACCAGCTTGTGAAACAGAGCAACTCTGGCAGATTCTGGCTATGATGTTCCTTCAGTCAGTCATGTGTACTCCATGCATGAAATTCACCTCTTCTGCATTAAGTATCAATTGTATAGAGATGCCCTCGTATGCTTTTTTAAGACAATATGCTTATTATTGGAGATGATCCTAAGAAATTATACATATCTCAATATGGTATTCTAATTAAATCCTAATTAGCAATTCACTATGCTAGAACTTAGGTTTTTTCAGTATAGAAATAACTTCACTATGCATAGAAAATAAAGATATAGTTTTTGGAAACATTAGAATTTCAAAAATACAAGGCGGCACATGTGGGATCTGGAGGTGTTAAGAATCTTAAGTGTGGGTTTCTCCAAGCTTTAAGCTTCAACAGTTTCATGTAATCAGCGAGCTTGCCAAACAGTATCAAAAACCTCATTTTCTTCAAGTGCTTTATTTATCTTTAATAGAACCTTCATCACCCTGGTGTTGTAAATTTGGAGTGTATGTTTGAGACGCCTGAAAGAGTGTTTGTTGTTATGGAAAAACTCCATGGAGACATGCTGGAGATGATCTTGTCAAGTGAAAAGGGCAGGTTGCCAGAACACATAACGAAGTTTTTAATTACTCAGGTAAGAAATCAATTAGAGACAGAAAAAAATAGTATTCGATATCAGATGTTACCACTGTTTAACTACAGCTCTCTAGCCTTGTTGTTTGGTCTCTGCTTCCAGCCTAAACGACCACTAGAAAAGATTGCAAGGGCAGAGTATATCTTCTTACTTGTGTTTATGTCATTCAGAGTCCAATATACAAAATTAGTAGCTTATAAACTGACCCACGCATTAAAGCCATGCTTGAGATTTTAATACTACAGTGACTTAATCCTGGTTCACTGCAGATATTTAAGGTGGTGTTTCTGTGCCATGTGGTGAGTTCCTTTGTCTGCACCTGTGTTTGTTGCTATCTAATGCTACGGAAGAATATGCCACTTCTTCCATAGAAATATCTTTAGCAATCTACTATGTTAACTATGGACGATTTGAGTGTCTCGAACTTAAAGAACCTTGACTAGTCAATGTGGGGTTTCTCTTGGCCTTTCAAATTCATGTTGCAGTTCACCTCAGTAATACCTTGAAAGTTATCTTATGTGTCTTGACGTGAATTAGTAATATCTTGAAATGAAGTTATTTTGATGATATTCTTTGTAGATACTAGTGGCTTTGCGGCATCTTCATTTTAAAAACATCGTTCACTGTGACCTCAAGCCAGAGAATGTGTTGCTGGCATCGGCCGATCCATTCCCTCAGGCAAGTACAAAAGCCACTCTTTGCAGGAAGCCAGTTTGACAGCCTTGCTGGCTCTGAGCAGCCTCCTCCCTCTTCATTTTTTTTTTTTTTTTACTTATTCCTTTGTCCCTTAAGCCCTGAATTTGAAATCTCCCCTTAGTATTTTTATTCCCGTGTTGCCTTGTGTTTCTGGATAGCTCTGTGTCGCTCCCTTCTCACAGAGCCATTTTGATGATACTCATCTGTGCCTCTCAGTCTGTTGCTGGGCTTCTTCAGAGCAGGTGCCTCCTGGTCTGTGTGGAAAGCATGACTTTGACACTGATAATACCTTAGGCTCCCAGGGATGCTGCATGCATCTCTGAGGCTGGCGACCAGGGCAAGCTTCCCTTTCTTACACACAGTGGTAGGAAAAAGCTGGACCTCTTTTTAGGGACCCTATGTCTCCAGTACTTGGTCAGGGTGAGTGTCTGGTCTTGCTGTGCTGATACCTTCAAGTCCCACCTGCTGGCCCATACAGAGCTAACTTTGATAGTTATTGTGGATTCTGTCATCTTCCTCCTTATCCCCTTATTCTTCACTTAAATAAGCCCCTCAGATAAGGTCGTCATTACCAGTTTGCATGTTTTCCTACTTAGTGACCAGTGCTCCAAACTGATCGTGCTTATCTTCAAAGTTATTTTTTGATATTGGGGCAGAAAGGAAAAGGTTTACAGGATACTTTCTTAAATGAAATGCCAGTTTTGTCTTGTGACATAAACTACTGTCTTCAGAGATAGATGGTAGAACGTAGCATTTATTCCTCCAGGGACAGTTGTTATTGTCTGTATTTCTGAATACATCTGGTAGAGCTGAGCTAATGAAAACCCAAACTCACTGTTTCAGCAAATTCTTACCACCAACAGGTGAAACTTTGTGACTTTGGTTTTGCCCGGATCATTGGAGAGAAGTCTTTCCGGAGGTCAGTGGTGGGTACCCCAGCCTACCTGGCACCTGAGGTCCTGAGGAACAAGGGCTATAATCGCTCTCTAGACATGTGGTCTGTTGGAGTCATCATCTATGTGAGCCTCAGTGGCACCTTCCCTTTTAATGAAGACGAAGACATCCATGACCAGATCCAGAATGCAGCCTTCATGTATCCGCCCAATCCTTGGAAGGAGATTTCTCCTGAAGGTAAAGGGACATTGGCTTCCATCTTCAGTGGTGTGCTTTTAGTTGACACTTAGTCGTTGAAGTGAAAAATGCTCATTGTGGTCACTGGAGTGGAAGCAAAAAATGTTTAAAGTGGATTGAGAAGTAACACAATTCCAAATCCAAAACGTCATTTAGTAAAATGTGTGTTTGCCAGATTAGAAATTGGAAAGTTGCACCTAAAGGTAAGTGAAGCAGCCAAGCAGAATTGTGCACATCGGACATGTTTGTGCTGATGTGACAGGGCAGAGCCTTCCCCAGGGTTTGAAATTATTCTTTTGAAGTCTCACCAACACGAGTTTATGACAATGACATTTTCATTATCATACCATTAATATTCCAAGCCCTTTCTCTCCTGCTTTACTTTGTGTGACAGCGGAGAATGAATTTTTTCTTTGGCCACTTCCTAGAAATGTTGGGGTTTTGCTTTTGTTCAATATGAGAACACACTTGTATGCCAGGACTCTTTTAGGGTAGGATACCTTGGCAGTCTTGCATTATTTTGACGGATATTCTTATTTATCAGTACTTCTCTTCTCTTAAGGGGATAGACATAGTTTCAATGTCCGAAGCTGGTGGGCCATAGGAAATAATTAGTTCAAGCTTTTAAAAGTAGTTCTTTGGTTAGTATACTTAGGGGTTCATTTAATTCTCACAAAAATCCTGTAAAATAGGTTTTAAATCTGTGTCATGAAAGCTAAAGATATAAGGAAGTGATACTAGGTGCCAAGATCATTACACTAGTTAGTGGCAGGGCCAGAGCTCATAAGTTAGCGTGAGCATGCTTGGTTGGTCACTAACCCTGCTTTGGTAATTTCTGGGCGATACAAAGTTTATAAGTCTTCTGATTTCCACTATTGAAAGAGGATGGCCCATTCACAGCTAGCTCCCACGTTGATACCTGTTAATGAACATGTCAGTACATAAGTGGGAAGGGCATAGGTAAGCTGCATGAAGTAGATGTATCCCTTAGATACTGATGATGTTAAATGGTCAGGGATATCTTCATTATTGAGCTTTAGTGGGTATTACTATTACCAACCTTTAGCATTGTCTACTTTCTTGTAAATTTAACCAGATGGATAAATCTTAAAGGAATCTGGACTGCCCACATAAGTGCTATGGCGTATGTCAAAGGAATGATCCAGAATTCAGGGAAAGGCTTAAGTAAAGTGTAATCATCATTCTTTCCCAGTGACCATGCCTTTTGTTAGGAAATATTGCCAATTAGACAAGACTAGCCCTCACACTTCATATCTCTTATGCAGTAAAATAACTTGATATTGTTTCCAGAGTATAAATGAAAGATATCCCTAACACTTGTCAGATGCTTCCTTGTTCTCATCCATAGGAACAGATAATAGTGACATAGGCTGCAGTGGCTGTAAAAATAGTAGTTAGGAAATCACAGTTTATACCCACAACACAGTTCGGGATAGAACGTAAAAATGTGTGACAAAAGCATGAAAAGTGGATGGCAAAATGAGTTATGCAGTTGGAAAGATGGTCATTTGTTTTCTTGAGTTTTCGGCTATATTTAAAATCACAGTCTCCAAATTCAGAGAATGGAGATTCGCTGTGGCTGAGCTGGTCAGAGCTGAATTTTGAGAAGAGATATAGAACTCGCACATCCCTGGAAAATGCAGAAGACCACATGTAGCATTTTAGTGAAGGAAATTATCTAGTGTAACTCAAATTACCTAGTGTAACTTATTTGCATTTGACCGAGGAATACCCATTTCATTTGGCTGGACAAAGCTTAGGAGATTTCCAGCCACTCAGGCCAGTTGACACTGATACCAGCCCAGGAGGAAGATTAAATTTTCCTTCTTCTAAAGGACTAAGCATCAACTCAGGAGTAAATTGGCCTCTGTGCCTGTGCCTCCTTCTGGCCTATCCAGACCAGAGAAAAACTGTACTATTGGTTTGCTAGGGTCTGGGGGGCAAATGATTATTTCCCTGCCACTGAATGAACTCATGATTGAGTAACGAATTGTGTCACAGGAACAGCTGAAGTGTTAAAAATGTCATTCTGTCCCACTATCTCACTGAGAATAGATAATTCCCTGATTGGAAAATGAAGCAGGACCATTAGTGGGTACTTGAAGCCTATCAGAAACAACAAACACACAAGCAAAACTAGAGCCTGCTATGGTGAATGCAACTATCATAGATCACTGAGGAGACTCATGGTGTTTTAAACCACAGCACAGTCGCTGAAAAATCAGGACATTGTGAAATGAGAAGCCAGCCAGTGCCATGATTATAACAGCAAAAGGAGGGGTCAGCAATCTCGTATCTTAGATATAGTTAAGATTGACATTCTAACCAAGCACCGTTTGCCTTCTTTGCTTCTCAACCTTCTTTGAAAATGGAGTCATAATACCTACATGATACGGTAGTGTGCTGCCTAATTTCATGTCAACACAGGCTAGAGTCATCTGTGAGGCAGGAACCCTAATTGATAAAATGCCACCATCAGGTCTGACTGTAGACAAGCCTGTAGAGCATTTCTTTAATTAGTGATTGATGGGGAAGGGCTCAGCCCATTGTCAATGATGCCATTCCTGGGTTGGTGGTCCTGGGCTCTATAAGGAAGGAGGTTGAGCAAGCCATGGGGAGCAACCAGTAAGCAGCTCCCCTCCATGATCTCTGCATCAACTCCTGCCTCCAGGTTCCTGGCATGCTTGAGTCCCTGCCCTCGCTGTTTTTGATGATGAATTATTATATGAAATTGTGTGTGAAATAAACCCTTTCCTCCTCAAGTTGCTTTTGGTCATGGTGCTTCATCACAGCAATAGTAACCCTAACTAGGACAGGAAGTAATGAAATGTGAATGAGATGAAATATTAGAGGCACCTGTACAAGCTAGGATGGGTCCAGCCATGCTTGTGAATTGGGAAAGTATTGCAGAATGCTGAGCTAAACAACTGACCTCATTGGCAAACAAAAATTGATTGTGTAAACTTATAAGCTCTTTGCAAACTTCTGTTTCTAAACTCCTTAGGACTTTCCTTGTTTCGATAGCAAAAACCTATGACAAGCAAATAGGATAATTTATTGAACCCCACTTATGAAATGTAAAAAGTAAACCTTAGGTTCAGCTGGTTCCTGCAATCCACATGTTATGTTCTTCCCTCTCTCAAGGCTGCTTTATTTTGTGATAACTTTCTTCTCAGATTGTCTTCCTTGTAGTGCAAATTCTATCCTCCTATGTCCAAGCTTACCTGTTCCTAACTGTTATACATGGTCTCAAAATGGAAGTCAGCATATTTATGGAGACATTCTCTGAATGGGGTAACAATTGTCTGTGTTCAGGTGCAGTCATTCCAGGAGCCTGATTCTATGCTCACATTATCCTTGTGGATGAGGACGACTCGACCAAGAAAGAGAAAGGAAACTACTGCAGGGAAAAAAAAGATGCTAAGCTAAAACCAAATGTAAAGACATTAGCAGGTGTCAGGAAAAACAGGGTTTCTCTGGTTGTGTGTGTGTATGTAAGAGAGTATGTGTGTGAGAGAGAGCCAGAAGGGAGAGGGAGAGGGAGAAAAAATGTGGTTTGGAAATGAGAAAATTTTAGTAAAATTACATCATACATATTAACAAACTGAAATGGAGACAAAATATTAGCTCACACTTCAATAGAATCTCCCAAAGAGCCAAGCACTCAACATCTTACCATGCATGAATTCATACATCAACCCCTAATCTTGAAGTAGGACTGTTACAGACTCTAATTTAAAGGTGCAGGGACATAAACATAGATTTAAGTAACCTATGCAAATGTTGGCAGTTTCAAATCCCAAAAGCTGCCCTAGGTTAGATGTTTCTACCCACACTTCCAGCCTCTAGGTAATCCTTTTATTTATCCTGCTGTATTTACTTTTGCTGTGTTATTCATTATTTTACCAGAAAAGCAACACAATGTTTAATAATCACTATAGGTACTGGAAATAGCATCATACTACAACGAAGAACTGAGTTGGCAATGCCACGTGTACAGTCATGCCAATTTCTGTCCAGTAACTTATTCCTTTAGATCTTTGGTTTTCTAACCAGAATATGGTGATATAAATTACTGACTGGGATACTGTATTAGATGAGACTGCACTAGAAATTCATTGATTGACAGAAATGTATTAGTTTAAAGTTTACTGTGTTTTCCATCCTCTTTCCAGACTGTTCTTTATCCTGTCTGTCTATCTACCGATGTATCACCAGTCCATGTATCCATCTGTCACATATATGTCTTTGAGTTTTGTACATGTATTTAACTATAGTTATCTGTAACAGCACCACTACATATACTCATTAGACCATAGCTGAAGTGAAATAGCAGTGTGAAGTTAAATATAACTGAGACTGGGGAGATGTTTCATGGGCCCTTGTCATCTAAGTGTGAGAACTGAAGTTCTGCTTGGTGACCTATCAATAATTCCAGAACTCTGAAGGCAGAAATAGGACTTCCCAAACAAGCTGGCCAGCTAGACTAGCTATATCAGCGAGTTATTGGCCCAATTGAGAGACCCGAATTCATGCATAAGGCAGTGTGTGTGTGTGTGTGTATGCACAATAGCGCATGTGTAAAAAGGAGACTCCCCAGAATGAATTGTCATGATAAACACCTGTATAGAGGAGATGTCTCCTGAGAGAAAGGGTGTTCACCGTGTTAACCCATTCTAAAGCAGTCTATGTGTGGGGTTGTGTATCATTTTGTCACTTTTCCAAGCTGGATTGTCATTATCATTACCAATGTACCCATCATTACCAACAGCAATTAGACCTGGCCTCACTATTTCCTCTAGCTTTAGCTCAGCCCAGCTTATCGGTGAGGGCTAAGCATATCCACTCTGTTGCTTTCATTCCTGTCATGGAAGGACTAGAACTCATGATCTATCTTTAAATGATGGCTTGATTTGATAAATTTACTTCATCATATGGAAAGGGAAGTTAGCTGTCACCTAAATAACTTTTAGATGTCCAGGTAAAGCTACAAACAGTTCTGTGTCTCTCCTTCCATTGCATTCTTAAATTTTCACAATAGAAAAGATGCATATTTCTCTGTTTGTTACATCCAGTACATCATCAGGATGATCCCAGATACTACTAGGACTGTTGGAAAAACTCCGAGACTCAGCCCATAACTCAGTGGTTGTTGGCAAGTAGTCAAAACAAGGATGTTTGTAGGACAGGAGAGTCTAATAGTTTTGCCAGTGAATTTCTCTGATAGTTGATTATTTGTATGCCTTTTACGGTCTCGCTGTAGGTGGTCTATAGACTTTCAACTCTGGCATGGAACAGTGAGTGGAGCTAGAGTAAAATAAAGATGTCTCTTTATCTCTGTTCATCGTCTTCTGCCTGGAATGTAAGAAGTTCATAATTTAAACTCTCAAAACTTCACCTCTGCCAAGGGGGAAGCAGAAAAAAATTAATGAGGTGCTCTGTATTATCAAAGTCCACAACCCACACACATGCAGGTGCATAACAAAACCCATTATGTTATGCAAAAAAAAACAAAACAAAAAGGAATTATTTCGTGGTAATAAGCAGGTAAAGAAGTCTAGGATAAAAATAAAATGAGTAAATGTTTCATGATTCCATTTAAAAACAAAGTTGCTGTTACACAGCTAATATCCACTGAGACACCTGAGAGGTGGGAACCTCTGAAATACTGAACGTACTTCTCGATGTTCAAATGGAAAAAAAATGTTGCAGAATCCATCTGTTGTTCCCAGGATCTCTTCAAAGCGACAGCATTTCTGTCAGGTAGTTGCCATGTTTAAAATATCATGTATATTTTAATCCATGTCAACTTGCAAAGACTATGAATAGAAAAGAAAACACGAGAGTGGGGTGTTTTTTCAAAAGGAAAAAAAAAATGAAGCCTAGAATGACACAAGATGATGTGTAGAGAAGTGAAGCTGACGTGCGTGACGTGATTTTGGCAGTTGAGGAAATGTGGAGAAAAGGAATCAAGGCACCATAGTGATTAAGTTATCCTTGGCATGGGCACCAGTATAGAGAGCTCAGTTGTGGGGTAGTTGGGCAGTGGATTATTAACTTGAGTTTATCCACTAACAATAAACATATGCAATTATTTCCACATTGATATTCATCCTTGACTGAGATAATACTTAAGATAAGTATATCTTAATTATAATCATGCAAAAGAATATGAGTAATGGAACTTCTGTATCATGGAGAATAGGTAGCAAGGAGTGTGAGGCCCAACTTCAGAGTCATGTGAGATCCTGCCTCAGTACATGTATGTAGTGATGTGCATGGGTGTGTCATTTAATACGTAATTTAATCAAAGATAATGAATAGGACCAGTGAGAAAGGCATTTATCATCAAACCAAACAAACAGAATTCAGTCACCAGGACCCACATAGAAGAGAGAGACAAATCATGCCAGTTGTCCTCAGACCTTCAGATGTGCTCTGTGGTACCTGCCCCCCCCACAGGCACATACACTCACACATTCACACACACACACACACACATACACACATGTGCACACACACTAAATATGCAATAAAAAGAGAATTCAGAATAAATGTTTCATATAATGTCAATACTTAATATACCTGTGTATCTTAGTATTTGCCTGCCCCATAATTTGTGCCAGGCTTGTTCTAAATTACAAAAATGGCTAGTACAAGTCATTTAACATTTAAATTAATTGGGAGGAAGACAATAATGTCAAGAAAGATGAAATGATATGAGCCTTTTGTTGTGGGTGCTTTCCTTGAAATAAGGTTGTGCTATATAGCTACTGATGGCTTAGTCCTCACTGTGCATCCTAGTCTCAAACTCTCAGCAATCCTTCTGCATCGACCTCCTGAGTTTTGGAATTATTGGCGCCTGCCACCAGATTCAGTTGCTGGATCATCACTTTATTGGAGGGATTCACATTTCTAAAACAGATTGTTCTCGAAATATCTGTGATAGAGGAGCAGGTTCACTTGAACTGATAAGCATGCAGATGAGTACTTTATAAAATATAATAAAAATGTAACAACCGTATAAAATATCTATAACAGTTTCTGAAGACTCAATCTGCTCTTCTGAACTTCTCTCATGGACCAGAGTTTAGCTAGCACTGGCTTAGGTTTAGAGACTCATGAATACAATCTGAGTTTAGGGGGTTGGAAAGATGGCTCAGCACTTAAGGGCACTAGCTGATCTTGCAAAGAGCCTGGGTTTAGTGCCTAAGCCCATGCACTAGCTCACTAAGTTCTGCAATTCAGCTTCCAGCGCTTCTGATATACTCTTCTGGCCTCTAGGTACCAGGAACGCACATGATGGTCATACATATATGCCCGTAAAACACTAATACACATAAAATAATAAATAAACCTTCAAAAATAGTAGAAATGCTTTAGTCTTTAGAATCTCTAAAAGAAGTAGAAAAGTAGGTGAAATAGGTGTTTTCTAAGCTGTGAGAAGGGGTTTTATTTTGATTTTTAATTTCTTATGGACTTGAATCTTTTCTTAAGTGTGTGTGATGACTTTTAAAAATAAAGCTAAAAATAAGCAAACAAAGTTTCATGGAACAAAATAAGGGTTGAGAATCTGGCCTTTAATCCCAGCACTCAGGAGGCAGAGGCAAGTGGATTTCTATGAGTTTGGGGCCAGCATATCCACAGAGCTAGTTTCAGGACAACCAGAAATACGAAGAAATGCTGTCTCAAAAACAAAGGCAAAAAATAAGGATTGATGACTTTTTGGGGGGATGGGAGTACATATAATTCTACTATAAATGGTCTAAAAGTTATCCAAAATTTTAAATAAACTACATATAATATTTGAATACAAATATCATTTGCCACTAAGTTTTGGGGTTCTCATTTTCTTCTCATCAAGACAATACAACCAGGCAGGTAAGGCAGAAGCTATCGAGAATTAAAGCCTGCCTTGTCCACACAAAGGAGAATTTCCAAGTGTGAATGTCAGTGGAACTCTTTTCCCATAACCCCTCATTTGCTCAGAATCATAGCATGGGTTATGTGGTTCCTTTACATGTATGATTGGATTTTACAGCTTTTACTTTCTCCAGAGTTATTCTTAGAAGGAGAAAGGTGATACAGATAACCAAACACAGAGGGTTGCAAGGCTGGAGAAGTGAGATATAATTTGCTTCAGTGTAAGTTGCCTCATTAAGTGAATAAGGACATCCCTGCAGCGATGAATCTGAAAGCGTTCGTCAGAGTAGCAGTACATTGCCATCATCAAATTGATGTGTTCAATTAGAGACATGCATTAAATTTGAGGACGGTTGGTAATGGGTAGTGAAGAAATTACTTTTTTTTTCCTTTTGAGTTTTGATATTCCCTTATATACCATTAAGGAGGCGAGCAGGCAGTAATCTACACAGAGGCAGTCTGGGAAATTGTCTCACAGAAGACAGAAGACAGACCCCTGCAGACAGAAGATCATTTTCTGTGTTCACAGGTGAAGTCTGAAGGAGCACCTATTCCCAAGCCACCTGCAGTGTTATTGCTGCTCAGATCCGGGGTCACATGACTAGTTGACATTATCAAGAATTCTGATCAAAGAGGAAGGCTTGACATGCCATATATATAAATATGAGAAGGACCCTCGCACCATTCTCAAACCTTGTCTTTAGTGCAACATTAATTAATTATCAAATTGTGATGATTTGGTGACAACAGATTTCTTCTACTTGTGAGCCCTAACAGCATCAACAGTAATACGCTGCCTTTTTTTTCCTCTGATAGGCATGGCTCTAATTTATCCTCTGAATTGAGCTCAATTCCCAGCTGTACAGTATAGATTATATGGTACCTCAAAGTATCTAGTAACTGTGAGATGCCACTAAATGTATCCAGATAGTCGCGTTTTATTTTAAAGTAGTTTTTGCCATTCCAGCTTGATAAGTTCAAATAAAATTGGCTGTAAGTGTGTTTTTCCCCAGAAATTGGAAAATACAGCCAGCACAAATACAAAGAAAAGCTAAATAAAAGCTGAGCTCCATCACCACATGGTATGTTTTCAAAACCCAACAGCGTTCCAGAATGCTAAGCACTTTAGAAGTAGTGCTTTGCCATGAAACGGAACCAGCTGTGGGTCCTCCCTCCACAACATACTGTTCAAAACAAAAAGAGTAAGCTCAGTGCATGTAAGCTTTGGTTAGACAAGACCCAGAAATCCAATGGCCTGAGAAACAAAAGAGCGGCAATTGTCATCTTAATAATTAAACTGTGTTGTAACAGTTTATAGAGCTTGCAGATCCAGCAAGCCTGCTGAATATTAATGAATAGATTGATTTGTCAACATATTAACACCACTGTCAGACAGAACAGCACGCAGGAAAGGTGCTGGGGCCAGCCAGAGAACTGCTTCAAAATGTTGACTGGGCGCCAGGAATGCGATCACGTTGATGAGGTGAAGTGAATTATGTGGGTCAGAACCTCCACTGTGGGGGGGGGAGTTGGCATTTCAAATGATCTCAATTTAAATTTCTGGAACTGTGTTTAAATTTTAGAAGAGCCTTTCATTGTTTTCATTAAAAGAGAATTTTACAATTGTGAGCCTGTGGTATGTGATGAATTGAAAAAATGTCCAGCAGCTGAGTGAGTTTTCTGTTTTTATGTACACAAATGCTTCCTGTTCAGTGATGTAATATGGGAGAGCCTGTTCCACCAAGAAAGAATTCACTTCTCAGGAAAGGCAAGTTCAATATGACTATCATGATTTTCTCTGAGAAATGGCAATGGGACAAAATGGTCAAAACTTTTATCAGGACAGGTGATATTATATAAATCTTCACAGTTGGGTGTTTATTTGTCCACCAACCTTAAAATATTTGTATAACTTGAATTAAATTTAAAAAAATAAATTTTTGCTTCTTAAGTTTTAACATAGTTGAACTGCAATGTCTTCTACATGTATTGAAGATGTCTGAGCAAAGGGTCAAGAGTGGATAAATATTGATGTTTGCTTCCGTCCACAATAACTAAAGGGAATACTACAAAATATATGGTATAAACTAATTAATAATTTAAGAAAAATTTAAAAAAATCTTTATCATTGTATTGCTCTAGATTACGCCAATCCACTGAGCAATTATTCAGAATATTCTTGATTTAATCGAGTCATAGAGGACATGCAGGATTAGAGGAGCCAAGTTCTTCTTAGTTAGGGAATGATGCGATGACCAGAAGCATCTCCGTGCTTCAGCACAGCAGTGGGATGGTTCTAATTGTCACCCTTTTTCCAAATGGAGGCTCATCATCCCTCATGCGCACCCCAGTCTCTCCTGTGTTTACATTGCTCTTAAACAAAATCTCAGGACAGATCTACTTTGGGGTTCAACAACTCTGGTTAAGTATAATTTATTGCCAGCATAGTGGCACATTCCTGTCACCTCAGCACTTAGGAACTAGAGGACCAGATATTGAAAGCAACCTGGGCTGCAGAGTAAAACTATACAATAGTGAATATGATGCTGGTGCTGGTGGTGGTGATGATTGAAGATAGTGTGAGGCCAGCATCTCCTTCCATTTTAAAAGACATTTAATATGGCACAACATTTGATTTGGAGACAATAAGTAGAATCAAAATGAGTTACTGTGGGTTTTAAGGCTGTAACTCATTCTTGTATGTGTCGTTTATAACCCATATTTCCCAACTTATAATTAGAAGCTAGGGGGTAGGAAATTAAGGGCTCCAAATAGTGTTGTAGTAAGGCTGCTTGTTTGTTCCTGGCTGCTCAGCCCCAAAATAACCACACAGAAACCATATTATCTAAATCACTGCTTGGCCCATTAGCTCTAGCTTCTTATTGGCTAACTCTTACATCTTAAATTAACCCATCTCCATTAATCTGTGCATCACCAGGAGATTGTGGCCTACCAGCAAAGTTTCAGCACGTCTGTCTCCAGCAGCAGCTCCATGGCTTCTAACTCTGCCTTCCTTTTCCCAGCATTCAGTTTAGTTTTCCCTGCCTAACTCTGCTTCTTTTTCCCTTTTGCCCTATCACAGGCCAAGACAGTTTCTTTATTTAGAATGGTATTCACTTCATAAAGAGGGAAATTCCACATCAGACCTAGTTTCATATGCCTGTGAAATATTTTCTTACAAGGATCACCCACTGCTCCAGACTGCAGTCATTGTGTAATCCAACTTGTTTACAATTTCTATCAGTATTTTCTACACAGAAGTTAACTTGAAAGCTCCCCCTCCAGTCTTGATCCTAAAATACTGAACAGTGTGTACTTCAGAATAGGTTCTTTCCTCAATGTTTCTCTTTATATTTATATCCTTCTATTCAGTGGTCCATGGGACCATAGTAACCCAGCTATTAGCTGCTTTCAATGCTCTTTTACCTTCAACCTCTTGGAACACAAAATCTGTTCTGAAAGCCAGCAATCCAGCATTGGCAAGGATCCATGAATAGACACACCGCATCACCTTCCACCCAGACCTGTAAAGCCAGAATTCTCTGTTTAAAATCCTCAAACCTCTATTGAAATGTATGGGACAGTCTGCAAAGCAATTTAGCAGCCAACATCAAGCTCTGAAGGTAACAGAAATGCCTAAAGCACTTCTAAAACTTCCAAAACCTACCTGGAGGCTCCCCATCTAAAGATTTTTGCCTTTCTCTGCTTTGAGTATTCATATTAGAAACATAATTTTTTAAAAGGATTTTAGTGTCAGAGAAAAAATAGAGAGCAAGCTATGACAAATACATTGTGTTGCTGTCTTAAATTTTGAGTCAGTCAGGCATGAGTTTGATAACCTCTGTATGCTTGTGTTGAAACAATTTATAGTTTCCAAGATTGTGTTGGCGATCTTCAGGAAAAAAAAAAAAAGAGTAACCATTGATAGAATCCTTTCTCCAGAGGAAAGAACTGGGAGCAGGGAAGCCATCGACATGAGTCTCTAAAGGTCTTACACTTCATTGGATTCTGGTAATTGACTCAGGAACGAGTGAGATGATGATTTCCAGTGGCCTTGTTAGCTGCTGGCGGCAGCCTCTGGTTGCAGCCCCTGAGAGGAGCGTCCCAGTTAGTGTTGCTGGGCAACGGCATGCTGGGTTGAGAGCTGGAATGCGAAGGGTTGCAAAACGGTTTTTAAAATAAACACACAAGTTCCCATCAGCATGAAGCCCAGCAGAGGGAGAGAAGTAGTAAGCACTACACTTCAGCAGTCAGAGGTGGAACTAAAAGGAGCTGGGGGTGTACCACGGCCTTGAAGAAAAGAGCCAGAGGGTATCTGGTGGTGGCCCCATCAGAAAAGCTTCTCTAAACTGCTTTCTAATCCAAAAACATCAACCAGAATGGCTTGGGTGTAGAGAAATGTGAGGATCGTAAGCATAAAAGTAAAAAGTCAGGGCAAAAAAACAAAAATGATGACATGATGTGCACTGTTGTGTGTCATGGTGCTTCCCTGCTCTAAATTACTCTGTCGCAAATTTCCATAGCATTGTTCTGATTTTCTGACAGTAGTCAGTGAAGATCCCATGATCCATGACATTCTATCTAGCCGTGGTGCCATATCATCCAAAAATATTATAATTAAAACATACATATCACATGGGTACAATATGGATGTTAAAACTTAGAGATGAGGAAGAGACCACTTAAATTTCTGGTTAATGTATTGAAGCTACAAGATGGCTTTTTTTTTCTAGCAGTTTTCTAATAATGCCTTAAAGTTCAGGTGCATCTTTTGTTTAGAGACTCATAAATTTTAGTAAAAATGAATATTCCATTTGTCTGACCTCAAAGGAGCTAAAATCTAATGGAGAGAATGGGAAAGATCACCATCCACTGAACTGATTAAAGGACATGATCAAAGATGGAGAGAGGCTTTGATGGGAGATGTGAGCCGGTGCCTTCCATGCTAGCAATGCAAGTGTCAGTAACAGTTTCTTCCCAGGCTGCCTTCCACGCTTTATAGGCTTTCAGGTTTTCCACGGCAATACTGTTGGATCTTGTACACACTCCGAAAGCGTTATTATTCATATATTTGATATTTACTTTGAAATACAGAATGACCTCAATGTAGTTCAAACAGTTTCAAGGTTAATTCGATGCTTTGATGCCAGAAGAAAATAGAATCTAAGCACCTTTGTTCATGGACCACTTGTTTGCACAGTCAATATAAAGCCCTTAGCATCTTCATATGTCCTTCACTTTCATCTTGGGTATCCTTGTGTGCCTAGCTGTGATCTCCACAGAGCACTAGCTCTCCTAGCACTCTTCAGAGGATCCACTCTGTTAAACAATGAGTATGTGGTAAAATTTTACTGATATTTAAAATCTCTCGTGTGACTGAGTAATGAGAAAAAATTACCAGGCAGAAAGTTACAAGCCAAGAAATTATAACAACAACAAAAAAGGTATAAGAAATATTTTTTTCAGTTTATATGAAAACATGAATGTATGCTCACGGACGTTTTTTACAAGAGCCAAAATCTTTGATCATGAAGAAGTGTAAAATTTGAAACTTGTGTCATACAGTTGCTGACAATGTTCCCATAATGAAAGAAATGTGAAAAACTCTGTACATTGTTCAATGTGGCTGCTTAAGAGACTAGCTGATATTTGACTCTTAATATTACTGAACTTATGGAAAAGGAGAGCAAAATGCCAGAATAAAGTCAGGACTGACTTCCAGAATGAATAGGATGGGATGGATGGAAAGTGATGTTGACAATGCCGTCCTATTTAGGGGAAATAGAAGTAGGTGCTGCCCGGTTTGCTCCTACTAATCTTCTGGGGCACCACCCACCATGGCCTGGGCTCTCCCCCACTGATCACTAAATGAGAAAATAACTTAAAATTGGATGTCATCAACACATTTCCTCAACTGAGGCTTTTTCCTCTGGTTACTCTAGATTTATTGTATGAGAGACCACTTGTTGGTTCCTGGTTGCCCAGCCCCGAAATAATCACACAGAAACTGTATTATTTAAATCACTCCTTGGCCCATTAGCTCTAGCTTCTTATTTGCTAACTCTTACATTTTAATTTAACTCATCTCCATTAATCTGTGTATCGTCACATGGCAGTGGCTTACCAGCAAAGTTTTGGCATGTCTATCTCTGATGGCGGCTCCATGGCTTCTCCCTGACTCTGCCTTTCTTCTACCTTGCTATAGGAGAGAGTGTAAAGAGAGGAAGGAGTCTCACATTGCTTTGACCCTAGCTGAAATCCAGCTATTCAAAATGGCATCAGCTTATTACCCCATACGGCTTAAAGGCCAGTATCTGTTACAATGTTCCCTACCCCATGAAAGCTAGATGTTTTAAATAGTTGGTCTTCTGATTTTATGGAGGAAAGCCTAGAATATCCATGTATTCTTTTCTTGTAGGTTTCCAAGTAACACTGGTGCTCTGGAGCCTTAAAGAGCTCTGTGGGACCCTGTGGTTTCTGCATGGCTCTTTTTTTTTTCTTCACCTGGGTACCAGCATGTTACTTTTCCTTTCAATGTCCCACTTTCCCTGCTCCAGGACATGTTCACTTTCTCCTTCACTTTGCTTCTCAGTGGAATTCACAAGCTGGCCTACTTTTGTAGGCCATTTTCTCCCATTTTCTCTCCATACACCCTCACATTCCAAAGGCATGCCTTACAAAGTTCCTTCTAGAAAAAAAAAGGCATTCTGCCATTTTTCATTACTTTTTTCATGTGATATATTTTTATTATATTTTCCTCTCCCAATTCCTGCTGGATCCTCCCTAACTTCCTTCGCACCCAACTTCATGTCCTTTCCCATTTATTTTCATTCGACTGTAATAAAAATGTAACCCAAAAACTGAAACTCAAATAATACAAAAATACCAAAACAAAATGAAATTAAAGTACCCCACACACAAACAAAACAAAAGGACAACAACCAAGCAAAAAAAAAAAAAAAAACCATGGAATCCATTTTATGTTAACCAACCACTCCTGGGCATGAGTTCTGCCCTGGAGTGTGGTCGATAAACCCAGTAACACTCTATTGGAGAAAACTGACTTTCTCTTTTCCAGAAGGTATCAATTGCAGATACCTTCTTGGTTAAGGATGAAAGTTTGTCTTCACATCCCCTTGATGCATGGATTTGTCGGGTTTAAACATCTGCAGGTCCTGTGCATGCTGCCATAGCCTCTGTGTGTTCATATGTGCATCAGTCCTGTTGTTTATGAAAGATACTGCTTTCTTGGAATAATCCATCTTCTTTGGCTCTTATAACCTTTCTACCTCTTCTTCCATGTAGATCTCTGAGCCTTGAGGAGAAGGGTTTTATAAAGACATCCCTTTTAGAGCTGAGGGTTCCGAAGTCTCTCACTCTTTACACATTGTCCAGCTGTGGGCCTCTGTGTTAATTACAGGGTACTTCAAAAAAGTAAAACCCCTTTCCTATGAGGGTTGAGTGATGCACTAATCACTGGGTTTCAGGTTATATCATTAGTAGTTATTTTATTGCTATGTTCCTTTAACAGAAAAACAGTAGAATTTCACCGAGTGCTCATGACCTATTGACTCTCAGGTTCGTGGCCACTTTAGAAGTTTCAGGTGTGGATTTTATCTCATAGAACTGGCCTTAAATCCAAAAAAAGTTATTGGTATCTACCGTAACATTTGTGGCATTATTGTGCCAATATATCTTGCAGGCAAGTCACTGTTGTAGGTTGCACCCAAGGTTTGTAACTGAATCATGTTGATAATTACTCTTCCCTCCAGTAGCATATAGAGTACCTTCAACACCACAAATGCTACTCAATAGGAGGGAAGCTCCTAGTTTGGCTCCAGCTTGAGCTCTTTACTTTGCATGGCATAAGTAAGTTCTGTCTTCAGCAATAAGGCCTTACCATCAGTTTGTGAAGAGCAACCAGTAGCCTTGGAAATCGCCTGTGATGATTTGGGGGGAGGGTGCCTTTGGATATGTTGAGCCAACAACTCAACAAGATATAACCCATTCTGGACATGGAAGGTTTCACATGGTGGCATAAAATTTCAAATTATGGCATTGTCCTCCCCACTATATGTGATTCCATTTTCATTTCTTTCACATATGTATACATTTAAGGAAGGTTCTAGAGGAGTGGGATTTCATAAGACTTTTCAAAAGGCCTTTAGTATTAGTTGTCCCTCCTTTATCCTGCCCTTCCATTCCTCTCCTGATTTAATTCTCCTATTCTAGTTTCTTCTTTATCTCTCCATAATACTATATTCTATTTCCTGTAATCTTAAAGGAATTCTCTTCCCCTCTTAACCACTTGGTTATTAAGATTTAAAAACTCATATTTAAAACTTAAAGCTAACATCTTTCTACTGAGATACTTGCTCAACCATGTTCGTTGCTGCTCTAGTCATTATATCCAGAAGTTGGATATTGCCTTGTTGTCAATCAAGTGATGAATAGATAATGAAAATGTAGTACACTTACACAGATAAATTTTAAGAATGAAATTTCTTAAAGGTAAATGGATAGAGCTCGAAACAATCATTCTGAGTGAGGTAACCCACGTAAAAAAAAAACAAAAACAAAAAAAAATGTCTTCTTGTATATGTGGATGTTAGCATTCTGAATCTTTTTTCAGACTGACAACTGGAACTAGACCAAATTGGCCTTTTTCCCTCTCTCTGGGGATCGTTCTCACTGAGTTTCTGTTTCATCTCTTCCATTCCCTTTCCTTCTCTTAGTTCCTTTCTTCTGGTATCCACAGCAGTGCCTTCTGGGAACTAGAACCTGAGAAGACATGGAAGTAGCCTTAAAAGCTCTCAGTAGCAGATGAGAGGTAGATATTCTGAATCCTTTAAGAAGCTAACCAGTGTGCTCTATGGCTAGTGTCCCTTTGGATGATCTGTGGTTGAAGTGGGAGCGATACTGAGGTGTATAAGATGGGCTACAGTTGCCTGAATTTCATAAAAGGAAAGTCAGTTCAGAAGTCATCCAATAAGAAGCTTAGAGATTCCCATAATGAATGACTAAGTAGATGATTTTTGGACACTTAGAAAAACAATCCTGGTCCTTAGAGGAAGTGACTTAAAGTCAGTATTTGTCAGAATTCTTTTTACCAGAGATCTGTTGTGCCAGAATAGCTACTTTCTTTCTATGTGGGATTGCCAGATTAATAGATAGAGTATCATCGGTAGCAAATATGTCTTGATCACAATATGCCATTTTTGTGGATGGAAAACCATCTTGGCTTAGTTAGGGTTTCTATTGCTGTGACAAAACACCATGACCACAAAGCAAGCTGGGGAGGAAAGGGTTGATTTCGCTTACACTGTCTTCAGCATTGTTGTTCATCTCTGATGTAAGTCAGGACAGTTACTCAAACAGGGCAGGATCCCAGAGGCAGGAGCTGATGCAGAGGTCATGAAGGGGTGCTGCTTACTGGCTTGCTTCCCATGGATTGCTCAGCCCATATCCTTATGAAACCCAGGACCAACTCCCCATGGATGGAACTACCAACCATGGGCTGAGCTCTCCCCCACTGATCACTAA